>CAUYRH010055082.1:0-92470 GCA_963574655.1 Perodicticus potto | reverse complement strand
AAAAAAAAAAAAAAAAAAAAAAAATTATCTTTAACCTTTACACTATTCATTGTCCAAGGGTAATATTAATCTCCAAGGATAGGCATCCCACGCAATTGGCAGAACTGAATAATACAAAATCTGCCACCTTCCGTGACTCAGATTCATTCTTATCTGCTTTCTCCTACTTCTTTAATTTTTGATCTCCAAACTTGTGGGTGATTTTAGCTGACACATGTTACTGGCTTCAAGTCTTGGTTTCTTCTTTTGATTTCTCTTTAGGTTTTCTGCTCCTTTTCACTTGATTTTCTTTCTAGGCTTCCCATCCCACAAATATGATGATCGAGACTCTGGCCCTTTTCCTGACCTATACCCTAGTAACTTCAGGTTTCTACTCCTAGCCACAAGTATTAGAGTTACCCAACTCCATCTTCTGTCTACCCAGAGGTTATCCCTACTTAGTCTCTATTAGTTTGAGAGTAAGGAAAAAATAACCAGGTCAGGTAGATAGTATTACCCCAATTTTATAGATGGAGAAACTTGAGCCCCAGAGAATTTAGGAAACTGATCAAAAGCTAGTATATTTCATAACAATATGTCTTAGCTATTATTAGAGTAACAAAAAATATTTAAAACTAGAGGCAGTGCCTGTAGTTCAGTGGGTAGGGCACCAGCCACATACACCAAGGCTGGCGGGTTCGAACCCAGTCCAGGCCAGCTAAAACAACAATGACAACTACAACAACAACAAAAAATAGCCGGGTGTTATGGCAGGTGCCTGTAGTCCCAGCTACTTGGGAGGCTGAGGCAAGAGAATCGCTTAAGCCCAAGAGTTTGAGGTTGCTGTGATCTGTGACGTTACGGCACTCTACCCAGGGCCATCGCTTGAGACTCTATCTCAAAAAAAAAAAAAAAAAAAAAAAATTAAAACTTGAGAAATAAGGGGAAAATTTGAGTTGCATGTCCTTCCATTGCCACCTTGGGATATTGACAGGATCACCCAAACATTATTTAGTTGTCTAGGGGGATCTATCTGTGGGCAAATTTGCCACTTACTATTAACTGAGAGCTCAGAGTCTGTAGTTATTTGTTAATTTTTATCTCCAGTAGAAAATATAACCCTTGGACATTAACCAGCTTTGTCTCTAACTTAGTAAACTTATTTCAAAGTGCCTTTTTGGCAAACTATAAACGTGCCAGTACTCAAAATGCTTTGTTGAACCATGCTTCAACAGCAACACCCAGCTATCTCTACAAAAAAAAAAAAAAAAGGGGGGCGGCCCCTGTGGCTCAAAGGAGTAGGGCGCCTGTCCCATATGCTGGAGGTGGTAGGTTCAAACCCCGCCCTGGCCAAAAACTGCAAAAAAAAAAAAAAAAAAAAAGAACTGATCTTGGATCTCTGAAATTTGCAAGACCAGAGCAGAGGCAAATGTTAAGGCATCCAATAGTGACACTTCGTCAACACAGGGCACACAGAGGACTCACATGGAAGTTAATTCCTACTGAAGATAAGGTCAGAGCAACAGATTGCGAGGCACATAGGACATTCTCTGCCCTAAGTGTTACTAGATGTTATTAATCAGAAAATCCATTATAAGGAACCACAGAGAAATCTAATCGTTATGGAGGAAGCATCCTCTTCTTTTTCCCTTATTCTTCTTGAGCCTATTAAAAAGAAGCCTTTGCCTCTTTACAAGCCTTGGGAAGAGTTGTGCCTTAGTTTGAGCACTTCCAGAAGTGGACTCAGATAAGGGTTCAAGTACAAATAGTTCTTTGGGAGATGCAGAAATCACCTGTGTGTGGGAGTGGACGTGGGGAGAGTGATGCAGGCCAGACAAGACAAACAAGGTACATTATTAAGTCAGCTACTATGGTGGTGCAGCTTAACTCCATGGGACAACTCTGGAGGAAAAGTATAAAACACACCTCTCAGAATGATGTCACCCAACGGGTAAAGGGTCTGGGGGTATTTATAATGGGATAATTTACAATGAGGAATAATAATTGTAATAAGAGTTTTTGGCTGAGGCCTGCTGTCAAAGAGTTGACTCCCCGGTACTTCTGGCCTGCTGCACCAAGCAAAGTAGTACTAGGAGAAATAAGAAGGCCATTTGATACAGAGATGCAAGTACTGGCGGGCGGAAGTCACAGAGAACACAATGAATTGATAAGGGTCACAGCGCCACGGACGGCATTGAGAGGTCTGCTACAAGCAACTTTGGTCTGTGTCTCTTTCATTCTTTTTATCTAGGTGGGAGTGGAGAGAGTACACACAGAGAATAGAGCCCCTTCTCAGGAAGACATTTGTAGGTGTTTTTCCCCCTCTGAGTCTCCTCTCCGCTAGTTCTGAGAAAGTTTCGTATAGCTTTAAACAGCTGTGATTGATCTGGTCTTCTTCCAGATCTTTCTGCGTCTAAATGAAGCCTTAAAGGCCTTGGCCTTTTTTTTTTTTTTTTTTTGAGACAGAGTCTCACTTTGCCGCCCCCAGTAGAGTGCTATAGTGTCACAGCTCACAGCAACCTCAAACTCTTGGGCTCAAGCTATTCTCTTGCCTCAGTCTCCCGAGTAGCTGAGACTAAAGGTGCCCACCACAACACCTGGCTAGTTTTAGAGACCTAGTCTTGCTGTGAGCTCAGGCAATCCACCCACCTCAGCCTCCCAGAGTGCTAAGATTATAGGTGTGAGCCACTGGGTTCGGCTAGGGGCTTGGCTTTTGATACCCAAACCACTCAAGCTCTTGCAATGCAAAACTCTTTTCTCTCATAAATATCAGCTCTGAAAAGGGCTTCAAAAGCCTATTGTAGCTCAAAACTAAATGATTCTCTTTTCTCTCTTTCTGCTCTTTTTAATAAGGGAAGAGCTATGGGCGTATAAGTAATTACCAATAATGAAAAACACATTATCTACATTGCAGAATACTGTTCTGCTACAACACAAATACAAGAAATATGGCATTGCTTTTTTTTTTTTGCAGTTTTTGGGCTGGGTTTGAACCTGCCACTTCCGGCATATGGGGCCAGTGCCCTACTCCTCTGAGCCACAGGCGCTGCCCGGCATTGCTTTATTTTTAATAAATTACCTTAAATTCTGTTTTGAGTCTCTATTCTCACTGGACAGATGATCTCAATCATTATCGGAACAGCTCCCTTCTTATTGTTTCATCAGAATCCAGGAGTCTTATAGAAAAGGGGGAAAATGCCTTGTGTAGTAAAGAATTTGGCCTTGTCCTGGGTCCTGGAGGTAACCTCTAAATTCTTGAAATTTTAGGGTGGTGCCCGGAGCTCAGTGGGTAGGGTGCCAGCCACATACACCCAGGCTCTAACCCTGCCCAGGTCTGCTAAACAACTGCAGAAAAAGAAAAATAGTCGGGCGTTGTGGCGGGCACCTATAGTCCCAGCTACTCGAGAGGCTGAGGCAAGAGGATCACTTAAGCCCAAGAGTTAGAGGTTGCTGTGAGCTGTGACGCCACGGCACTCTACTAAGGGCAACAAAGTGAGACTGTCTCAAAAAAAAAAAAAAATTCTTGAAATTTCTGGAGTGATGGGTATATCTTTATTGTTACAGTCAACCACGCTTCCTAGTTGATGCTAAGGAGATGACTCAGGGTGGATCAAGCCACACTAGATAGTCTTTTTTTTTTTTGAGAAAGAGTCTCATTTCACCTCAGTAGAGTGCTGTGGTGTTACAGCTTACAGCAACCTCAAACTCCTGGGCTTAAGTGATTCTCTTGCCTCAGCCTCCCAAGTAGCTGGGATTATAGGCACCTGCCACAACACCCAGCTATTTTTTTTGTTGCAGTGGTCATTGTTGTTTTAGTTGGCCAGGCTGAGTTGGAACCTGCCATCCTCGGTGTATGTGGCTGGTGCCCTACCCACTGAGGTATGGGCACTGCCCTAGATAGTCTTTTACTCAAAGCTGGACACACCAGAAAGACCAACAGTATAATGGGATGAGAACTGCAGATTAAATTTAACTACAATCCAATCATGCCTACAAAATGAAGCCCCAATTGGGCAGTGCCTGTGGCTTAGTGAGTAGGGCACTGGCCCCATATACCGAGGGTGGCGGATTCAAGCCCAGCCCCTGCCAAACTGCAATAAAAAAATAGCCAGGCGTTGTGGCAGGCACCTGTAGTCCCAGCTACTCAGGAGGCTGAGGCCAGAGAATCGCCTAAGCCCAGGAGTTGGAGGTTGCTGTGAGCTGTGTGACACCACGGCACTCTACCGAGGGTGATAGAATGAGACTCTGTCTCTACATTAATTTTTTTTTTTTTTTTTTGCAGTTTTTGGCCGGGGCTGGGTTTTAACCTACCACCTCTGGCATATGGGTCCGGCGCCCCACTCCTTTGAGCTACAGGCGCCACCCGACTCTGTTGCTACAAAAAAAAAAAAAAAAAAAGCCCTAATAAAAACTCTGGATTCCAAAGCTTAGGTGAGCATTACGAGTTGACAATTCACTTACAATATTGTCCGCAATACTCTACGCATACTGTTACACACTAATTTCCTATGATGTGTGCTGAGTACAATGGGAAGGTCACATTTGGAACTCTTTGGAGCCCTTTCACAGTCTGCCCTATGCATCTTTGGCTGATTCTAATGTATCTTTTCCTTATAACAAATGTAACTATGAGCATGATAGGTTTTGGTGAGTTATGTGAGTCTTTTTGGTGAATTATTAAACCTAAGGGTCATTTGGGGAAACCCTTGACAGAAGTTTTGGCAGACTTAGCAATCTGAAAAACTGTGCCCTTAGCTTCATAGGCTGTCTAACTCTGTGTAGCCTCTAACATTCAGTTCATCACAGCTGATTGATCTGTTGTCAAAGATTGAGTTTGTCCCACGTACAGCAAGTCCCTGCTTTGCTGCTCTTCATGGATCACAGAATTCACAAAGATGAGAACCCTTGTGTCCAGGGTTTAGCCTCCCGATGTCCCTCTTATACTGGCCATCTTTGAGTGTTGTTGCCTCCCTAAGATTCTGCCAAATGTTTAATACCTATCTCTTTTCTTTTTTTACCATCAAATATATTTATAGTTGCACTGTTCACAATAGCCCCTACATGGAAACAATCCAAATGTTCATCAAAATTTACTGAATAGGTTGGGCGCCTGTAGCTCAATGGTTGGAGTGCTGGCCCTGTGCACGGGGGGTGGCAGGTTCCAACACGGCCAGGGCTTGCTAAACAAACAAACAAAATATTTACTGAATAAGTAAATTGTGGTTACTATTGTTTGAATGTCCCTTCCAAAAATCATTGAAACTTAATTGCCATTGTAATAAAAGTGGGACCTTTAGGAGATTAGGTTATGAGAGCAGAGCCCTTGTGAATGGATTAATACTTTATTATTATTATTATTATTTTTTGAGACAGAGCCTCAAGCTATGGCCCTGGGTAGAGTGTTGTGGCATCACAGCTCACAGCAACCTCCAACTCCTGGGCTCAAGCAAGTCTCCTGCCTCAGCCTCCCAAGTAGCTGAGATTATAGGCACCCGCCATAAAGCCCGGCTATTGTTTGGTTGCAGCCATCATTGTTGTTTGGCGGGCCTAGGCTGGATTCGAACCCGCCAGCTCAGGTGTATGTGGCTGGCGCCTTGGCCACTTGAGCACAGGCACTGAGCCTGGATTAATACTTTTATCATAGGAGTGGGTTTGTTATCACAAGACTGGGTTTGTTATAAAGCAAATTCAGCCCGATTTCCTTTCTCTGTCTTGCGTGCTCCCTTGAACTTCTGCCATGTTATGACACAGCAAGAAGGGCCTCAGCAGAAGTGGCCTCTTGATCTCAGACTTCCAGCCTCTGCAATGTATAAAAAACTTACTGTCTTTATAAATTACGCAGTCTGTAGTATTCTGTTACAGCAGCAGTAAAGGACTAAGCCAGCGATATAGTCAGATAATGGGATATTGTACAGCAACGAGAATGAATAAACTAAATGACATACAGCAATATGGATAGATCTAACAAACATGATGTTCAATGAAAGAAACTAATAGAAACACGAGTACAAACTGTATGGTTCCAATTAAATAAATTTTAAAACTGGCAAAGATAACCTCAACTATTTTAAGTAAAGAGAATTGTTATTCGAGGTGGTAGTGACTGCGAGGATGCACAAGGGAGCTTTGGGAATGTGAAAATATTCTTTCTTGATCTGTATACTACTTATGTGTGTGTTAACTTGGTGAAAATTTGTAGAGCTGCACACTTATGATTTGTGCTTTTTTTCTATGTATGTAATATTTGAACCAAATGTTTACATGAACATCAGTGTGGAATTCCTCTCTCCTTTTGCCTGTGGGGCACCGTTGGTCAATGAACTCAGAGTTTAGGAAAAAAACCCAAGATAAGGGGTATTTTGTACAAGACCTCTGCCTAGAGGGACCAATTTGTCCTGGCTTGCCTGGGACTTTGCTTTTAGTACTGAAAATCTCATGTACCACTGACCCCTAGGTCCTGATAAACTGGGATAGTTGTTGTTTTTGTTTTTTTTTTGTAGAGACAGAGTCTCACTTTATCACCCTCGGTAGAGTGCCGTGGTGTCACACAGCTCACAGCAACCTCCAAACCCTGGGCTTAGGCGATTCTCTTGCCTCAGCCTCCCGAGTAGCTGGGACTACAGGCGCCCGCCACAATGCCTGACTATTTTTTGTTGCAGTTTGGCTGGGGCCGGGTTTGAACCCACCACCCTCGGTATATGGGGCAGGCACCCTACTCACTGAGCCACAAGTGCCGCCCAGGATAGTTGGTTTTATCCCATTTCTGCCTACAAATAAAATATAAACCCTCCTCTGGAAAGATGCACAAAAAGGATTGATTTTGGGGAATGAGGTAGAAAAAAAGCAGGAAGGGGGCAGCCCCTGTGGCTCAAGGAGTAGGGCGCCAGCCCCATATACCTGAGGTGGTAGGTTCAAACCCAGCCCCGGCCAAAAACTACAACAACAACAACAACAAAAAGCAGGAAGGAAGGACATACATTATCCTGCTACTTATAGTTTACTCATCATCACAATCAACAAAAGCTCTCTCTGTTTGGGAAATCAAAGACACACTATATCACTTTGAAAAGTCAGAATCTACATTAACCTAAGAGCTTAAGTCCCACACACAGCACATGCCCACACACAACTATCTGAACCTAGATCCAGAGGGAGATACTCAGTTGGAAAGTTTACTTTTAAAAAGGTCAAGTTATTCACCCTGAAGTTCCTGTAGACAAGTGATTTTAGAGATAGAGGCCCCTTGAGATCTAAAGGAAATGCTATTATAATACAAATAAACCTAATAATAACCTATAATAAACCTATAATAAGCAACCCAGCTGTGACATTTGATATCAGAGAGAATATGAGTGAAAATACACAGCACCACTCTGGCTTTTCTCAAATGAAAAGGGAATTGTCAGAGACAAGTATAACTTGCAAGGACAAACCCCAAAACATGTAGATTTCTATTTACAGATCAAAGGATAAAGATGCTGTGGGTGGGTGGTGGTGGTGAGCTGCTGAATAGCCACCAAATAGAAATATTGACTTCAATCTTGGCCAAACATTTCCAAACTGGAAAGCAAAAAAAAAAAGAGAGGGAGAAAGAGGATCCACTTTAACTTCTTAGTCAATAAGTCTCTTAAAGAAAGTATTGTTCCTTTAAAGTCTTCTATTACACAGCTCTGATTAAAAACATTTTGTGGGGCCCATTTCTCCAGCTCTAGTTCTATAGCACTTAATGTTCCTCCAAAATTGCTTTGGGAAAAGCAATCTCATGTCAGGTAAATGAATTCAAAGTTCTTCCCTACAAGGGGTGAAGGAAGTTCATACGCTCATTCCACTACTTGGAAAATAGTAGGCTTTAGTTTGCTTTGGGAAGTTCACAAAATAAATTAATGAAGCTTGATGCTGAGTGAGGTAATCTTTAGACAGTTCACATATGCATTTAGTTTTTAAAATTATCATCGCCAATATTCTTCAGCAGAATGTACTTGTTATCCAAGTGATTTATTTAAATAGCATGTTTTGTAAGCATTAGCTTTTTTTGTTTGTTTGTTTTTTGAGACAGTCTCATTCTGTCGCCTTAGATAGAGTGTCCTGGTGTAGCTCACAGCAACCTCAAACTTTTGGGCTCAAGGGATCTTCTTGCCTCAGCCTTCTGAGCTGAAAAAACAGTCGGGCTTTGTAGCAGGCTCCACAGGAGCCCGATTGTTTTTATTTTATTAATTTTTTCTTTTTTGAGACAGAGTCTCACTATGTCACCCTCAGTAGAGAGCTCTAGCATCACAGCTCACAGCAAACTCCAACTCTTGGGCTTAAGCAATTCTCTTGCCTCCATCTCCCAAGTAGCTGAGACTACAGGTGCCTGGCTATTTTTTGGTTGTAGTTGTTGTTGTTTGGCAGGCCTGGTCTGGATTCCAACCCGCCAGCTCTGGTGTATGTGGCTGGAGCCCTAGCCGCTTGAGCTACAGGCCTAACTGTTTTTAGAGACAGGGTCTCGGGGTCTCACTCTTGCTCAGGCTGCTGTCAAACTCCTGAGTTCATGTAATCCACCTGCCTCAGCCTCCTAGAGTGCTAGGATTACAGGTGTAAGCCACCATGTCCAGCTGCCTTGAGAAGTTTTGAACACTCTATGTATTTTAACTCCAAGCATGGCTAGCTTAGCCACAGAATGAAAGGGACTTCTTTTCAGTTTTCTGGATCTTTTCTATTTTGTTCTCTCCCCTTCAATGCTTTGCCCAGTATACATATATCTCCTTCCATTGGACAATCTTTCTGGACTCATGGACAATGAGGTGTGTTGGGACAACTTGCTTGGCCTTGTGTTCTCTTATGGACAGACCCTCACAGCCTCTTGCAAACATGGCTCTGCTGTTCTTTCCTCCAAATGAATTCTTTAGCATAAACCATAGCTTAACACAATTTTTTTTTTTGAGACAGAGCCTCAAGCTATCGCCCTGGGTTGAGTGCTGTGACGTCACAGCTCACAGCAACCCCAAATTCCTGGACTTAAATGATTTTCTTGCCTCAGCCTTCCAAGTAGCTGGGACTACAGGCACCCACCACAATGCCTGGGTATTTTTTGGTTGTAGTTGTCATTGTTGTTTGGCAGGCCCAGGTGTGATTCGAACCCCCCAGCTCTGGTGTATGTGGTTGGCTCATTAGCCGCTTGAGCCACAGGCGCCAAGCCAACCCTTCATTTCTTATTTCTGATCACCTGAAATGAATACTGGTCACTTGTTTGTATTCCCCCTAAAGCTGTGGTTTCTATACTTTATTTATTGTTTTCCCCATCAGTAAGATTTTTTTGCAGTTTGGCCTGGGCCAGGTTTGAACCTGCCACCTTTGGTATATGGGGCCGGGGCCCTACCAACCTAGCCACAGGCACCGCCCAGATATTTTTATTATACTCTTTAATATATACGCATACCTTTATTTATAATATATGTGCATAAACATACATATATAATATATACATACACAGTAAAGAACTTTTTTTTAATCTTTATTTTATTCATTTATTTATCTATTTATTTATTTATTTATTTTATAGAGACAGAGTCTCACTTTGTCACCCTCAGTAGATTACCATAGTGTTACAGGTCACAGCAACCTCCAACTCCTGGGCTTAGGTGATTTTCTTGCCTCCCGAGTAGCTGGGACCACAGGTGTCCGCCACAACGCCCGGCTATTTTTTGTTGCAGCTTGGCCAGGGCAGGGTTTGAACCCACCACTGTCAGCATATGGGGCCGGCACCCTACCCGCTGAGCCACAGGCGCCACCCAAGAACTTTTATAAGTATGAAATAAAAACTAAATATAACTTGCAGACGGCGTAGACTAGTGTAGACTAGTACAGTGTAGGAAAATTAGGCTCCTTCTATCTTGTTCATCCATAGGATGTGGCCATGGTCTCCTGATGCAAGATGGCTCTCTATCACCTCCATATTTAAGCTAACAGAAAGGCAAGATAGGAAAGATGTGATTTCTCTTTAAGGGCACAACCTGGAAGTTGTACACATAATACCCTGTCACACACTGTTGGCCAGAATTTAGTGCTACACATCTAATTACAAAGGAGACTGGGAAATAAAGTTTTTATTTTAGGTGACTATGTACTTAGCTCAAAATTCTATTATTATAGGGTGGCGCCTGTGGCTCAGCGAGTAGGGCACTGGCCCCATATCCCGAAGGTGGCGGGTTCAAACCCGGCTTCGGCCAAACTGCAAAACAGAAAAATGGCCGGGCGTTGTGGCGGGCACCTGTAGTCCCAGCTACTCGGGAGGCTGAGGCAAGAGAATCGCCTAAGCCCAGGAGTTGGAGGTTGCTGTGAGCTGTGTGACGCCACGGCACTCTACCGCGGGCGATAAAGTGAGACTCTGTCTCTACAAAAAAAAAAAAAAAAATTAATAAAGCTACACATACTATTTTGTAGCTTTAAAAAATTCACACATGGGGGAGGCACCTGTGGCTCAAAGGAGTAGGGTGCAGGCCCCATATGCCGGAGGTGGTGGGTTCAAACCCAGCCCCGGCCAAAAACTGCAAAAAAAAAAAATTCACACAGAATGCTCTATGCGAGCACAGCATTCTGTTATATGAAGGCTCTTTCATTGATTTAGCCACATCTCTATTACTGGACACCTGAAGCACGTCCATTGTCTTCTTATTAAGTGCTCTGGAGGGATGAACATCTTTCTCGCCCTCTTGGCCGATGTTCTTACTTATTTATATCCATGGGATATAGTCCTAGGAGTGTGGCTTCAGATAGCATTTATTTTTAAAATTTTTATGATGTATGGCCAGATTTCCCTTCATAAAGATTATAATTTCTCCTAAACCTTCTTGGTTTGTAGTAGTTGAGAGTTTTTGTCATGTATTTTTGAGTATCTTCAGGAGCAGCAAATCTCCAGCCTTTAAAGGGGCTTCTAAAAAATGACAATCAACTATTTTTTTCAAATTATGAAAGCTTACATGCTCATTGTCAAAAAATGTAAATAATGACACAGAAGAAAATTACGATTGCTAATGTATCTTGCAGTTCCCACATCACTGCTATGAGCAGCCGGCCTTTTTCCCGTGGTGGTCTGTGTGCACGTGTGTGTGTGTTGCTATATATAAAAGGACAGTATGGTATTGGGTGGAGAGCATGAGTATTGGATTTTAGTCTGCCTCTGTTTAAGTCCTGTTTTCAACATTGTTAATTCTCTGATCCTCAACTTATTCACCTGTAAAAGGAGAAGTATTAATGCTTGGCATATCTAACCTCCAAGGATTGCTGTGAGGTTCAGTAAGAGAAAGGATGCCCAAGGGCTACAGGTCACGCGTAGGGGCAGTGAATGTTATTTGCTACTGTTACATTTTCCGGCTATGACCCCTTTTCCCTGCTCTGTTGGTACATTTGTTTTATTCCTTGGGAGGGCAGAAGTTGGAGAGGGACAAGGGGAGGGGAGAAATTCAGGGACCTGCAGGCAGGTGACTCCCTCTTTCTGTGAGCACGCCGGCCCTGCCTGGCCAGCAGAACCTGATGCTGTTCCCTTTCCAAGCCTGCCGAACCACAGTGACACAGACCCACCTCTCTTCTACACTCCAAAGAATCTCTGAAGCACCCACATGCTGGCTGGGCCTCTCCTTTCTCCGTTTCTCTTCTCAAGCTCCTGTTGTCTCCTTCTTGTTCCCCATGTTTATTCTGGCCCACTCCCTCTCCTGCAGTTCACTACCCTTCCTTCCAGAAACCGTCAGGGCCTACCTGCTCCTGTCTTACAAACTCTAGCACAGCCTTTCGCCAGGTTATCAAGGGCAGTTTTCAATTTATTTTTTTTTATTCTTTCACATAATACTTTCCAGGTATGTCTTACACAGAGGTTTGTGAGTGTTTGAAACAATCAGAAATTATTAGGAACTGGAGCCAGTGAATTGGGTAAGGTAGGAGATGCCATTTGGATTAAAATAAACAGATGTGACAGAAGGTAACTAACTGTTCTCTAGTAAAGTGCCCAGTGCTTCCCAAAGAAGAGGTTCAGAAAGGATTTGAACAGGGGCAGCCTCACTGGAATGTTTATAGTCTTAGGAGTTTATGACCACTTCATAGTAATGTCTAATAAGGAAGTAAAGGCAGGCGGCTTTAGGAAGGGCATATAAAATGACTTTCCCATGATTTACAGGGGAGGATGTGCCAGGCAGTTTCCACAGCCCAGATCCCTGATTCCCCACTGCCCGAGGACTTTCTTAATCTTCAGTTTGCTCGCCAAGATGATACCTGACATGCTGTATGTTTCAGGTTTTGATTCATAGCTTGGTTTTCCCAGTTTCTCTCCTAGAGTTTTCATTTATTCAGTAGCTTCTCTTTCTTTTCAAGGAATTCAATTAGGTGGCTGTAGCAGCTGCCTCCCCCTCTTTTTCCTTCTCCTGTTCTCCTAACTCTTCTTCCAGTACGTAATTCTAGGATTCGGCAGATGTCTGTGAGTTACCTATATGTTCCTTCATGTAGCTGTAACACATCCTGTTTTCTTGTGGGTAATAGCACAGGAGAGGAATATTTTCTTAACACAGATCACAGTGATTCACACTTATCTACTTTGTCTTCTTTACATGAAGAATCTTTGTTCCTAAGTGAATTCATTCACGGTCTATTTTGTATTAAAATAAATTTTTCCAATATGGATGAAATTAACTGTATACTTCAGTTTGGGTATAGAATTAAGTACTTGGGGAAGAAATTAACCCAAACTCAGCATAGCTGAATATGCTCAAGTAAGTAAGATTGTCTGTGGTTTCATTAGAAAGGATCATTAGTGACCTGAGGACACGATGGCTAGGTCTTTTGTGATCTGTATGAACCTGATCCTCTCTGTTACAGACAGCCATTTTCTTAAATTACATTAATTATAGTCCCTTTAATTTATATGACACTCTTCCTCTAAAGGACTTCAAGTACCTTTGGGGATATGAGATCATTAATACTTAGATTGCTCTAGGGAAGTTGATATGAGCAGACAGTGTTCTCCCTGTCTTACTGATGGATGGATGGAGACCCACGAAGGTGCAAGGACAGACTGGGTTACGTTGGAGCCAGCGCAGGGGGCAAAGTCACAGCCCCAGTGTTCAGTATTCAGTTCTAAAGCTTCCTCCTTTCTCCTTTTCTGAAATCTCTTAAAGACAAATAGCCATGGACAAGACATATATTAATCATTACTTCATCAGCGTAACAGAAAAGTCACATAAACATTTTTCCTTAAAAGAATGACTTTTTTTTTGCATTTTACTGTATGAAAATTGTATCACCATTTAAAATAAATACAATTGTAAAAGGAACTCTTTAAAAACCCAAAAAGACCTTGATGTTTCCAAACCTTCTGGTCTAAAGAGGAAAATGGAAGCCCTCAAACTCTGTCATCCTAGACCCTCGCGCCAGATCCTTCTATTCCAGAAGTGGAGGGACTTTGTCCTCAGAAGGTAATTTGTGTATATGCTGAGTGTCTTCCGCAGGCCAGGCCCTGCTTTGTGGTGGACGCGGAGACACAGGGGACGAGAGAGTGATATCCCTGAATTCGGCAGCCAGTCTCTGATCGTCAGTATCGTTTTCCACATTTTATAAATGAGGCAGCTGGGATGCAAAGAGTTTAAACGTCTTGGCCAGTTTTGCACAGATTTGTTAGACGAGGGCCTTCGACCTGGGGCCTGGTCTTGCGCCTGGTTATGAAGTCTTTTATCCTATGCTCATTCTACATATCAAAATCTGGGAGCTTATTCTAATTCTTTGAGGTTTTATCTTAATGTCTGTCTAGTCTCTCTGCAGACACTTGCATGTAATAGGAGAATAGGTATTTTCACATATGTGGTCAGTAGACACCTCCAAAACCAGTACTATCTCAGACTGAATTAATACCTCCTCCTAATACTGCTTGTTTTTCTAAAATTCCCCTCCTGACTCACGGTACCATTAACCCAGGCACCTGAACTTTCTCTGTCTAACTGTAACTCCCATTGTTAGTTTTCCTTCATGTCCATCAGCTCCACCTTCCTGCCTAGAGAGACTGCCAAGGCCCAACTTGCATTCATCTCTCCTAGAATCATCCAATAATAATAACTAACTCATTGAGCACCCAGTACGGTTTGCCTTTACCTCTACTGGCTCACTTAATCCTCACAACACTCCAAAGCTGGTCAATGATGTTATCTTCATTTTTATTGATAAAGAATTAGAGGCACGGGACCTTTGATTCGTGAGACCCACGATATTCCATGGGATGCATTTCAGGGACCACAAACCAAAGGAAAAGAGTCTCCTGTGGCACTCAGAGCTCTTTCCATGAGCTGGTACAATCTGTCCTTTTTTTTTTTTAAATGGAATATTTTTATCTTTTATATTTATTTATTTTTCTTATTTTTTATTTGAGACCAAGTCTCACTCTATCACCCTGGGGAAAATGCCATAGTATCATCAAAGCTCACAGCAACCTCAAACTCCTGGGTTCAAATGAACCTCTTGCCTCAGCCTCCCAAGTAGCTGAGACTACAGGCTTGAGCCACCACGCCTGCCTAGTGTTTTGTATTTTGAGTAGACACAGGGTCTCATTCTTGCTCAGGCTGTTCTCGAACTCTTGAGCTTAGGCAGTTCATATGCCTCGGCCTCCCGGATGCTGGGATTATAGGCATGAGACACTGTGCCTGGCCTGTTTATCTTCACTCCTCACTGTACTTCTCTCTGGCCTCTTCCTCACTCCCTGGACTCGTGTCCTACCCTTCCCTCCCCAGTTTTCTCTTCTTGACCACAGTGGCTTTCTGTCCTGAGATTGTTCCTGCCCTGAACCTCTGTACTTAGCCATTCACCCAGTCTCTCGGCGTCTGCTCACATGCCACCTCCTGGATGAGGTCTTTTGATTCAACCTATTTCTCCATCTTTTTACTCATTGTCAGTTTTCTTCCATTGAATGCAATCTCTGAAAGGGTCTGGATTTGTCTCATTTATCACTGTGTCCTCTGCCTTCAGCAGAGCCTGACACATAGGGGCTGCTCAAAAACTGTGTTGAGTGAATGGGTGAGCCACGTGAAAGCGAGGCCGTGAGGGCAGGGGTCATTGATGAGGTCACAAGCGGGGTGCTTGTGCGTAGTAAGCACTTGCTTAATTTTTGCCGAATAATGAATATTTGCTCATCTCCGTCCCACAGCCTGCCTGCCGATCTTGTTTCATTTCTTCTGCAAACTCTTTCATTCTTTCAGGCTCCATTCAGAGGGTGCCCCTTTTATGAACTTGGCCCTGGCCTTCCTGAGGGCCGTCTTCCCTTCCTTCCCTCCGTACCGTGTCCAGTTCATCAGCGCACGTTACTTTTAGGGCTTCCAGTCTTCTCTTTTGGTTATGAGTCTCTTGAGAGCACACGCCCAGCAGCGTCTCTAATGAATAGCAAGTCGTCAATAAACGCTGTGTTTTCCTCGTTTCCTGGTTGTGCTTCCATGAACATAATGTGTTGCTTCCCTGAGCATCAGCCCCCTGTTGTCTACAGTGGGGCGATCATCCCAGAGTTGGGAGGATGGAGGTTCAGGAACATTGTTGGAAGATGTCAAACACCATGTAAATGTTAAAGATCATTATTCGTTGTTAACATCCTATCCGTCCCTCACCGCCTTACATGGGAAATCTGTGAATGGGGTTCAGACTCTGCCACAGGTGTCCAGATAAGGACAGTCATACCCATACCAAGTGGCCCTTTGGCTTGGCTTCGAGCTTTTTGAGACACTGCACACAGGTCACTTCATTTTAATTGCCCTGCCTCCGTGCAGCCTGGCTGCATATCGTTTCCAGGAATCTTGATTCCAGCATCCCTTGGGTTTTTGAATACCCTTCTCCTGGCCCTCCAGGCTCCATGGAGAGTCAGTTCTGCTTCCAGTCTATCACTTGACTCACTAATTCCTGGCACCCCCACCCTCTCCCCCTTTGACTGATAAATTTTCATTATTGGTTTTGCGTGAAAGTCTTCAGGGTTCTACTCTGCCTGACCCCTGTGGTCACTTAGTGATTACAGGCACCAGCTGAGGTAATTTATTCACTTTGTTTTGGTGTGAACATGTCCCATGGGGCTTGTAACTGCTGTAATCACTTGACCCTAGTGACTGTTAAATGCTTTAAACACACTTATTTTAAATTTATAATTGTTTTGGTTAAAAATCCCTTATAGTAACTTAACTGACCTTGCTGTCAACGTGGCATTAGGTGCAGGGGGAAGAAATGAAAATATTATGATGCAAATAATATAGTACTCATCAGAGATGAGCGGCAAATCATCAGCTCACCCTCCCCATTCACACTTGGAGTCCGGCAAGGAAGATGAAAGGGAAAAGGACGTAATTGCAGCGCTGTCCCCGAAATCCAATACAGCCACTCCCGCAAGCAGGGCAGGCCACCAGCACAAGGAGCCCGAAGTGCCGTGGAGTCCGAGGTGAAGTACCATCAGGGCTGTCCTTGGGCCCCTTATGTGTGGACAGCACTTATCACACCCATGGACAGCCCCAGTTGCTTAATGTTTTTGAATTCACATTTTTAATACTTATTTTCAAGTTTCAGAAAAGTTGCAAAAATAATACAGTGAGCCACCCATGGACACTTCACACAGATTCTCCACTTGTTAATGTTTTGCCACATTTGTTTTATTATTCTTTCTTTCTTTCTAGTGTGTGTGTGTGTGTGTGTGTGTGTGTGTGTAGTTTTTCCTGAAGCATAGGTGAGTAAGGTACAGACATCATGCCCCTTTACCCTAAATATTTCATTGTGTCTTTCCTAAGACCATGGATGTGGGTGGCACCTGTGGCTCAAAGGAGTAGGGCGCTGGCCCCATATGCCAGAGGTGGCGGGTTCAAACCCAGCTCTGGCCAAAAACCACAAAAAACCCCCCAAAAACTAAAACCATGCATGTTCATTTACATGAAGTCTCTACCAATAATCAAAATCAAGAAATATAAGTCTGTATAATTCTATTATTTAATCTATAGACCTTTTCCAAATTTTGCCAGTTGTCTTAATCATTCTCTTACAACAATTTTTTTCTATTCAGAACTTAATCCGGAATTATGCGCTGCCGTTGGTTGTAAAAATCAAACCAAATCAAGCTAAATCAAAAATGCTGTTTCTCACTTTCTCATCTAAAAGAATGCGGGGAGTATTTAGGAGATTTGATATGAGCATTTGTCATAACCTATAAAACACACATAATTTTAAGAAAGAATTATAAATTTCCTTATTGGAAATGTTTCTTTCAGATTTTGAGAAGTAGGAGATGTTTTTATGATGGTCCATAAAAGAATTACATTGGGGGAAAAATGACTTTTCATTTTGGTTTTGCTGCGTGTGTTTCCTCGCTTTTTTCACTTCTAGAATTTGTTTTAAAACCATCTGTAGTGCATCCAAAATGAATAATTAAGTAGCTAACTATAAACATGCATTATTGATCTATCAGAGTTAGATGTTATAGCAGGAACTTTTGTGTGCACGATAAAATGGAAGCAAACTTTATTTCTCCCAGACGTTTAAAAAATCCTATTTAAATTTCAGGAGCAGAAAATAAACAATGCTTTTTTCTTATAATTTCAGGGCAAAGTTGTATCATTAAGTATGTGGTCTCCCTTCTGTCAGCCATTTATACGAATTTCACTTTTTCTCCGTGTGTTTTTGTCTCTTTTGTTGGAAATACAATTGGTAAGTAAATGTCCTTGTTATTTGGAAGAGACCATGCTGGCCCACGAGGACGGACATCAAACTATAAATATACAACCTTTGAGCTTTAATTTGTCAGAAAAATGCTGCAACAAATTTTGGGAAGTTCTGTGTTTACTGACTTTAAATGAATCACATTACCCAGTTGTTTGAGATTCAGTCCCTACCAAGCTCAGGGCATTTATCTCCTTTTGTCACCACAATTTGGAATTGTTAATGAACCCAGGGCATACCTTTATACTATTAATTCTAGAGGTGGCGATGGTGCTGTTCATGGTAGTAATAATAGTACTAGTGGAATTAGTGGGAATGCTAGATCGGTTAGCTATAAATTTAAGAGTTTGCGGTGGCTTTAGGAAAACTAACTGATATTTCAGTATTTTCATTGTGTATTCCTCATTTTAGGAATCCACTCTTCCTAGAAAGCTTGGATTTAGGGAGCAGAGTAAACAGAGTCTGAAATGAGTGTGTTTGAATTAAAAAATGAATCTTTAAACTTGGGCCGTTAGCGCTGTGGAAGTGAATAAACTAATCATTCTCCTATAAAAATAGGTGGCAACTAGAAATGCGTGTGTGTCTTTTATAGAGCTTGTCAAGCTTTTCTTCTGGTGGTTCTGTCCTTTGAAAAGGCCTTGTGAGGGTTAGAAGGACTTTGTCTTCACACATTTGTGCATATCAAGCTCCTGGACCACTTAAACCCTTCTTACCCAGTGCAACAGGGAATGAAAAGTGTTCAGTTCATCAAAAAGTCAGCTAAAGTGGGAGATCATACACATGATAACCATAGAGCTAAACGGTTTTATTTTAACCTAAAGCCTAGAGATACACGTGCTTTGGTTGTTTTCTGAGGCAGCACCGGAGCCTTTCCTTTGAATACAGAAACAGTGATTAAAGATCATTCCGGTCTTCCTTGGGTAAATCACAGATGGAATTTCTCATCTTTATTTACAATTTAATTTACTTTTTTACATTTTCACTTATTTATTGGTGAGTAAGAATGTGAAGAGGCTTGTGAAACAATCTAGAATCCTTGTAGACGCTTATGATTTTTAAAGTGACATATACCCACATTAGGTAATTTTTGCTAAAAAGCACAGCTGGCATAAATTGGTTTGGAGGTAAATGCACATTGCTCTGGGACTCTGTACACAGAGAAAAAGTGCACAGGTGTCTACTGGGGACAGCCACTGACTGTTATTGGTCAGTGCATATTGGGAAGCAGTGACTACGTGTCTCATAGAGACTGGAGATTGGCAGTTAAAAGAGTGTCTAGAATATCTAGAAAGATTCCAAACAGAAACCTTGCACAGATCTTGGTAACTGAGCTGTAGCTCATAATTTGCCCTGAATTCTTTTAGTAGTTCTACGTTTTTTCTTCTGCATGGTCTCTTTGCCTACATGAAAAATGATTTTGTACAAAGTCACACATATAGGGGAGTGATAAAATGAATTTGTTGCTCTCAGGCCAGTGTACCTCGGTGTGTCTTTCATTTGTATTATATATAAGCCAAAAGGCATCACAGAGTAAGATTCCATCATATAGCGTATCAGAAAGGAGCTGAAATTTTAAGAAGGGTTGTATCTGTTAGAAATAGTTCTGACACGGTTTTATGAAGGTAAATATGGAGCCTTCCTTTCTCTTTCCTTTCCCAGGAGGAGGAAGGATCAAGAAACTTATCCTAATTCTTTTCATCAGGGCTAGAGGGGTTGAAGTTGGAAGTTGTCCGTGTTTACAGAACAAGTTCTTTCTTTCTCTTTAGTGCCCTTTCTATACTCTAAACAGCGAGAAACATCCAGAATTAGCAAGGACACATCCCAAACGCATACAATACCTCGGCAGGGTTACTACACTTTCCAGACTTGGCCAGCTCAGAATTTCTGAAGTGTGGTGGTTTCATCAAATACACAGTGTAGAGTGTACTGTACACAGATTTGTAAAATTTAACAAAGCTCCTTGATATTGTTGGTTTTAAAAATCTTTTACCATATACATATGTTTGGATCTATCTTGTTAAAAAAAAAATTGTGCTTATACTATTAGAAAAATATGCCCAGTGTTCATAATACTGTTTGCGTATGCCCTAGTGGGAAATATACACACACACCAACTAACAATAGCTATAAAAATGAAATCTTGCACAGAGCCATGCCCTGCCTTTCCAGTTAACAAGAACAATGCTTTGGGGGTTAGAAGAGAAGCTTTGTTACTGGGGAGATGGTCGGGGCTAGTGGGGGGAGTAGCAGCTCAAGAAGTGGGGGGGGGAGTGCTGCAAATTTTAGTATAATGCATAATGTTGAAAGACATTTTATCCCATCATAAAGATTAGCAGGCTGTGTAATTCAATTTAAAATTGGTTGGCGTGTCCTGACTATTATAAAGCCTTTCTTTTTTTGTTTTATCGCCATTCCATTATTTTGTGTCATCCCTCAATACAGAATGAAGCATACAGCCAACCCATACAAAGTCCCCTTCCTTGTTTCCACCCACTAGAGAAATTGTTGGTGAATGTAAGAGATTATCTTAAAATGAGTTAAGAAAATGCTTGCTCAATTGAATGCCTCCTTGTTTTCTTTCTTTCTTCTTCTTCTTTTTTGTTTTTTAATGAAATGAATTTCTTCTGGGCAAGCAACCATTGAGAGTGAAATTCTTTTAAAAGCATTTGGTGGACACAGGGCTTGGTTCTCAAAATTCCAGCGTTAGCACTTATCTGCAGTATCATGGGCTTTACTGTGCCATTGAAAGCCAAGATGCGGTAGCTTATGTTAATGCGAGACTGACAGCCCCACATCTGATGGCAATTACGCATACTGGGGGGTTAATAAATGTTCTTAGAATTACTGTCTTTATTTTCTTTATTGCAAGAAAAATGGGCAGCTTCCTAAGCTGTGCCTCCTGCTTCTTGCCACCAGCCTTGGTGACTTGCTAATTAACTGTTTTGGTTCCAGTCTTTCCCGGGCTCTGCTGAGTTTAATATTCATGTTAGGGAAATGCTGCATCCTTTGGCCTGAGTAGGTGAAGAGAATTAAATTAAATTCAGCAAACATTTATGCCAGTGCCCTTTATGAACAAGAAATGAAGAGCTATAGAAATAATGATAATAATAATAATAACAATAATAATAATAATTGGATATACCATCAGAGTATCTGGGAATTGAATGCACACTACTTTTCCCTTACATTATTTTACTTCTATAAGGAAATGAGCTTAAATTTTGTTCACATTCTGAGGGGCTTTGGTGCAGATGTGGCAGAGAGGGCATCCTGATTGCCAACTCTGATCAGCTGTGCGGGACTCCCTGAAGCACTTTGTTCAGACTCAGTGGGAGGGGTTAGGATTGACTGGTAATGTCTGCTATGCTGTCAGGAGGGGGTGTGTTTACTCACCTACCGTGCCTTTGCTGTTCCTGGTACAGCGTCATTCATCCTTGGTCACATTCATGCTGTCTGACTATGGTAGACAGAAAATTGCCCTAGTGAAAATGGACTCCTGCTTTATTTTAAGTCTGGCCAATCCAGACTTTTGACTATCTCTAGTACAAAGTTCCTGAAATGACCATGACTTTGGTTTATCTCCTATTGGTTTATCTCCTAAACCTGACTGCTCATCAGAATCTCTCAAGCAGGTGGTTAAACATTCGATTCAGACCGTTCTTTTTCACTCTCTTTTCATCATGACCTCTGTGGACTCCATATACCCATAAGAGGGGATAATAGTTCTTACCTCATTGGGTTATTGTGTGGATCAAGTAGGTTAATGGATAAAGTTTTTTTAGGATAGTGTCTGATAGAGGGTAAATATATGTGTTGGTTCTCAATCTCACAATTGTCACTGTTTTGATTTTCATTTGATTTTCATTTATAGGGACTCTGAGTATCCATGCCAGAGGCAACAAATCCAATCAGGATGTTTTACTAGTCTATTTGAAGGAGGAGTGGAAGTTATACAAGGTTGCATTGTTTGGCTGAGACATTATTAATTGAGCTTGTGGAAGTGTAAACATAGTTAAATCAGTTAGGAGAGTTTTGGCTGCAAGAAACAAAATAGTGTAAGCAACAGGGGATTTATTACCTTGTTTAACGAGAAGTGTGGGCACAGAGCATTTCTCAGGATCTGGTAGTTCAGGGGCTCAGGGATGATATTAGGAACCCAAGTTCATCCAGTATTCCTCTCTGCTAGTTTTACATGTTGGCCTTTCCCCAAAGACTGGGGAGTGACTGCCAAAGTTCCAGGCATAGTACGAAGATAAAACAGTGTTCAGTGGAAGAAGATCATTTCCTCCAGTATGTTGCTTTGTGTAAGTGATGACCATTTCTTAGTAGCCCTCCCTCTCGTGTCTCATTGGGCAGGATTAGGTGAGGTGCACCTCCTTAAATCAGTCACTGGCAAGGGAAATAAATAGACTTAATGACTCATCAAAATACACTGACCTGCGTCTTGAGCATGTGGCTTCCCAGGGAGGACGAGTCCATGAGCAGACCTGGGGGCTCTGCTGTTGAGGACAGCTGGGTGAGGATTTGAGTAGGCCATCAACAGCGTCTGCTTTATAGGTCTAGCAATGATATATCTTTGCATGGCACCTTGAGGGGGACAGCCTACTGTTTTCCTATAATAGAATTCACTAGGTATGACTTGCTGTAATTCAGGGGGTAGCATTGTAGAATGGCCTGGCCACTGACTGAGACAGCCTTGAAAAACATCTAAAATACCGTGTTTACCATTATTTTTATCCTAAAGATTTTTACTTTTCTCTTTTATTTTATTTTATTTTTTGAGACAGAGTCTCACTTTGTCGCCCTCAGTAGAGTGCTGTGGTGCCACAGCTCACAGCAACCTCAAACTCTTGGGCTCAAGCAATTATCTTGCCTCAGCCTCCTGAGTAGCTGGGATTGCAGGTGCTCACCACATCACCTGGCTATTTTTTAGAGATGGGGTCTCTCTCTGGCTCAGGCTGGTCTTGAACCTGTGAGCTCAGGCAATCCACTCACCTCGGCCTCCCAGAGTGTTAGGATTACAGGTGTGAGCCACTGCACCTGACCACTTTTCTCTTTTCTTTTCCCTCTATTTCTGTTTCTGTTTTCTTTCTTCTATTTCGTCTCTTGTCTACGTTAAAGAGCTACTACCAGGGCCCATGTGTTAGACAGGAAGAGAGGCTTTGAGCCACCTGTGTCCCTTTCTAATAGAAAGTCTGTCAAAAGGGAAGACTGCACATTCCTGTTGCGTGTCAGATTCCAAAGGTCTGTCTGAGAGGCCCCTCTGTCATCGCGGGCTGTGTTTGATGGCCGTCTGGGGCAGCTTACGCTCCCTTCTCTCTGACTTGTCTACAGTTGCCATGTTGAGATTCCCGAAGACAGAATACAAAATATCCAAGTTAATTAGTTGTCACCATCTATTGGCCACCAAGCATGACAAAGATACTGATTTGGAACCAGAACTCACTGATACAGAGTAGCAAAAGTCCCTGAAAGAGAAACAAGAGGTCAAGACTCACCCCCCGAAACAAAAACCAAACCGAATAAAAACAAAAAACCTGAAGCATCACCCATGGTTCTATCTAATGGTTTTGAGCCCAGGCCCTTTATAGATGGAGCAGTTCACTGTGGGTGAACTGAGGACTCGTTCTGCCCTGGACTGGCATAAAGGGAGGGGGTCGGCCTCAGCTGCCTCTCCTTCCCAGGGTAATGCTGACCACTGAGACGTGAACTGATCACTGCAAGATGTAAAGCAAAAGTGGAAGTCCAAAAGGAGAATATGCATGTATTTAAGATCATGGCTCACTCAGACCTAGAAAAAAAAGAACCTTTCAGGATGAAGCCTGGAATCTGATTTGTCTTTTAATTCACTACATAGTTCGGAAGATTAAATGGGGCTGGGACCTGCCGGCCTCCGATGGCTATGTCAGGCTTTACAATCATGGGAGGGTTTGTACCCTCTGTCTTCCAGGGCACTGATTTTTGACCTGTATTCTAAGAGCCCTGAGAGGGTAGGACTGTGGTCCCAGGGACAGAATTCAATCCCATGCTCCTACAGATGTCTTCAACCAGATGACAAGTTCCCATTTTTTTCTTTAATCCAAGCTTTTTCGTAAACTTTCCTTGGAGCAAAGTTTTCTCTTCACCCCACTTGCCCCACCACACAGACATGGAGGTTACGAGGACAGAACGTGGAAAGTCTGCAGTGGGCCAAATAGAATGACCATGAAAGGGAACCCTGGAACCCAGGTGTACAGCTCTAGTCCTGAGGGCCATTCAAATTCTGGAATTCTGGGAGCCCCATAACAGTTAGTATAGTCCTCAGAGGACATTCTGTTGCTGCCTGTTTGATATCCCTCAATTAAGCCGTTGTGTGATGGCAAAACTCAACTCCCACAATCCAATTCTCTATAATGAGACTTCTTAAGGAGACAAAGGCATAGCCCAAGAAATAAGCGAATATGTTAGTTGCATTGCCCCCAACCACCCCTAGACAATAACAGCAGCAATAATCGACTTGCAGCCTTCAGCACCGTCTTCCACATTTTTGTCTCCTCACCGTTGCTTCAACATTAGACCCTTAGTGTGCTCATCTTAGTAAGGCAGAAAGTTGAATAAACACATTTTAGAAAGATTTTTTTCATCACAAGGGTCGGTGTTTAAAAAATATTCCGTAGTTAATTGTCCATTGATCAGCCATAGATGATCATACAGAGTGTTCTAATAAAAATCAAGATTTAAAAGGAAAGATGTGCTTGATACATTGTTTTAAATGTCTCTCATGTGTGTGTGTACACGGGTGTGCCCTGTGTGTGTGCAGGCATGGGTGTGCCTGCTTACATTATGTTATGCATGATCAGGGTAGTTTTTTTTTGCAGTTTTTGGCCAGAGCTGGGTTTGAACCCTCCACTTCTGGCACATGGGGCGGGCGCCCTACTCCTTTGAGCCACAGGCACATCCTGGTAGTTTGTTTTTTAAATGTCTTTATCATTTACTGATAAAGAGCGGGTGAGATATAAAATACTGACTGATCCTCCTCAAAAACACCTTCCTTGATTGTTGTGACTCAGTAATTTCCTCTCATTCCCTTCCTAGCACTTTTTTTTTTTTTTTTTTTTGAGACAGAGTCTCACTTTGTTGCCCTTGGTAGAGTGCCATGGCGTCATAGCTCACAGCAATCTCAAACTCCTGGGTTCAGGCTAGTCTCTTGCCTCAGTTTTTCATTTGTAGAAGAGATGAGGTCTTGTTCTTGCTCAGGCTGGTCTCAAGCTCGTGAGCTCAAGCAATCCACTTGACCGGGCCTCCGCGAGTGTAGGATTACAGGCGTGAGCCACCGCGCCTGGTCTCCTTCCTAGCACTTTTAATCTGACTGCTGTTAGTAGATATTTACTTCATTATCATACGTGGCTCCCACCTGAGTGTAAGCTTCATAAGGGCTGAGATTCTTTACTGTTGTTGGCATCATTATGTTCCTAGTAAGCCCTAAGCATACTGCCTGTCACATCCTACCCAGGGAATACTTGTTGGCAACTGGAGAGAAAGACTTTGACCATTCCATGGGCATTCTGGGACCCTTTTCCATTATAAAATCTAATCCTGACTTTTGAAAGGATATGAGATCTGATGGGATTTAATGGGGTGTCTTTATTCAAAACCTACCGGATTAGAAAATCAGAGGGAGACCTACCGAACTTAGCCAGATCCTTGACGGGAGCCAAAATGTAAAGAAAAGTGAGGGAGTGGAGAGTTAAGGCATAAAGTGGGTAAATCTGAGCATGTGGAGTTGAAAGTGAAATGCCAAATGGCAGAGTTAAAAAGTTAAAAAAGTTTAAAAGTGAGAAGATTGTAACCCAAAGAATTAAAATTCAGCCAGATCTTCCTAGTAACGGATCATCTTTACAAGTCTTTGGATGGGCTTGAATAACAGTGGTCGGAGTTCTCAGTTCTGGAAAATTAGGTTAAATACTGCCAAAAATACATTCTTTAACTATCAGTGTATCTAATCTCCACTTCTCCGCCAAAGCGCTCCAAAGGAATTACACTTTTTTTAAAAAAAATAGCCTTCTTCATGGAGGTGGTTTACCATTTAAGAGTCAATGATTGTGGTCTTAGCTCCCACTTTGAGAGGAATAATCCCAATGAAAGACAAAAACTGGTATGGCAGAGACACATAGAAATAAAATATTGTGGTTGAGGTCTTATAAAAGATCTATATCTTATAAAAAGATATTGGTCTAGACCAGAGGTTCTCAACCTGTGGGTCCCAAACCCTTTTCAACAACGAAAATACATTGCAGCATCGGGAGGGTTGAGAACCACTGGTCTAGATGATCTTTTTTTGCTCTGAACCTGAGAAAGCATCTTAGGGGTTTCGATATGAAAAGGCATGTCATGTTGGCTGAGGAGAAGCAACTGTGGCCCTTAGCTACTGATGGAGAAATAAATAAGTAAAAGATGTGATGTTGGCTTCATGAAAAATCTTTCTCGTAGGGTTTCATGAAAGGGACTTCAGTGATAGTGTCGGAGACAGAAAGAACATTTGGAAGAAGAATAGCTAGATCCAAAGAGATCATTTCTATCATCTGAAATTACTGTTTGATTTAAGCTCGTGGTTAAGGTAAATAAACAGATGCCTTCCATGAGTCAAAAAAAAATATGTATATCCGTAAGCCATGATAACCATTGTTTGAGCAGAGCCCGGTGCCTGTGAGATAGAAGTGAGTGACTGCGCGCTCCAGGTGTTACTGGAAGTCGCATAGTATTTGCTGGTAATGGCAGATTGATTTTAGGCCTCAGCATCCATGGTTGTGCAGTATTCAGAAAAACGTCTCTGAAGCTAAGTTTTCTGATCTGTAAAGAAATCATTTACATTATTTCTGACTCCAAAACTGACCCTGTCATTCTGTGATATGGTGGAGGTAAAGAGGGACCAGTCCCCAAAATCATAAGTTCTGTGTTTATAACTAAGTCATTGGGTGACCTTGGAGGAGTCATGTAGCCTTGCTAGGTCTCAGTTTCCCATTCCATAGAAGAAATCATTCTGATCTCTGAGGACTTTGCTATGTTGGAATTTCACTAAGCCTGGAAATAGAGGATAAGAGGTCAGGAGCACCCTGCTGTCCCTTGATTTTTCTGTTGGAAGAGAAAGGCTAGAGCTGGCCCAGCGTGGAAGTTAGCATGGATTCTTTCATTTGACCCAGTGACTGGGGGGCCTGAGAAGATGCACACCCAAGGCCTGTTCTGGCCTAGGCAAGAGGCTCATTTATAAAGGGTGGCCCCTGCAAAGCCAGCTGTCAAAACAGCAGTGATTTGCCTGAGAGGCCTATGGGTGAAAACTTTCAGATAAAGGAATACAACGAAGAAGAAATACAAGCACCTTCCTCAGATAATGAATGGCTATCCCATTAACTCCATCTATTGATTATCTCCTCTAAGCTACCAAATCCCGGGAACGAAGGCTGGAAAATCTTTCAGTGAGTGATGTTAACCATGCAGCAGTGAGTCCCTTCTCTTTCAAAATTGCAACACATTGTATGTGTGGTGTGTATAGTTCATTCATTCATTTCTTCGTCCATTTATTTGTTCACTCACTCAACCAAATTGAGTCCTTACTAAGTGCAGGCCAATTTCTTTGCCTCCTTTGCCTTCCCCAATTAAAAAATCCCCTGTATAGCGGATTTTGAAATTCAGACTTCCTCATTAGCAAATGAACAGTACAACTTAGGATGTATATCATTGGTATCATGCTAAAGTAAAATAGAAATAGGATTTGTGACACTATCTTCAATCCAAAAATAAGGTGCTAACTTCTCAAAAGCACATGGCCCTCAGCCAGGGGTAGAATCACTTCTTCATTCATTCATTCATTTGATAAATAATTATAGAAGCCTGCTGGGAATACAGAGATGAGCGGAAAAGTATAATCAGAACCTTGGCAACCTCAGAGCCCAAATACAAGTGGACTTGGGCCAGGTGACAGGGAGATCCACAGACCACACCCACGTTTGGCCTTTACTTTATACGCAATCATAGAGGATCTGAGAAGATGCTAAGGTTCGTGAGTGTTTAAGTGTGTGGACAGAGCGCTCAGATTAGTATGTTGGTAAGATCATGCCAGCTTTCACTGTTGGAGGGGTTAAGCAAGGATGCCTTCTGGAAATGTATGTCACTTTGCTAGGGCTGTCATGGCACACGATACCGTGAACTGAGTGGTTTACACAGTAGACTTTGATTTCCTCACAGTTCTGGAGAACAGAAGTCTGTGATGGAGGCGTCGGCAGGCTTGGTCTCTCCCCAGGCCTCTCTCTCCCTGTGTCCCCGCACGGCTCCTCCTCTGGATCTGTGACTCCCTGGTGTCTATGTGTCCAAATTTCTTCTAATGAGGACGCCACTCAGGTGGTATTAGGGCCCACCCTAATAGCCTCATTTTAACTTAAATTGCCTCTGTTAAGGCCCCATCACCAAATAGAGGCACATTCTGAAGGACAGAGGGCAAAGCCTTGAACAGATGAATTTGGGGAGGGGGACACAATTCACCCCAAAACAGAAGGGAACCAAAAGGCAGGGAAAACCATGCCTTGTCAGAGTGTATGGATATTGCGATGAAGGAGAGAAATGTATGTGTATTTTAATGAGCAATTTAAGACAAAGCTATTATATATTCACCTGACTTCAAATGCCCGGGAATAAGGACCTTCACAGAACAAAGACCACCTCAGTCTTGTGTGTGTGTGTGTGTGTGTGTGTGCGTGCCTTTTGATGTCTTGCTTGAGAATAGTGTTCAGTGTTCTGCAGACGGGGTAGGCTCTAGGAACTTAGCACTGATTACCTGGATTTCTTAAAATACTTAATTGAATTATTTCAAGCTTCACTTTACAGAACACTTTATGCCTTAAGTATACTACTTATGACAAAGTACAGATCTAGGAAGCAAAGTGTAAATCTGTCCATTGAGCTTGTAGCTTTAGGGTGCTCTGGGCTAGACCTCCAGAAACCAGAGATGAAATCAGGCATCAGGAATGAAATTGTCAAAGGTGAAATAGACTTCCAGCTCTGCTTCCTGGGCCCTTAGGCCCCAAGGGCCATTATGAACTTTGCAGAAATCCTTTCTTCCTGAGGAATTATACTGCACACTTTGGGCCTCTTCATACCAGTGGGAAGGTGTGCGGCTTAGGGCTGCAGAACTGTTCCCCAAAGAAAAGCATCAGGAACTGCTGGAACTGGAACTGTCTCTGAAGGAGACTCCGTAATCTCACACACCCCGCTCCAGAGAAGTCTTCTTAGCGTCTCTGATGAAGTGGGGCTCAAAGTTTTCAGGTGACGGGGGAGGGAAGGAAGAAACAGAAGGAAGAAGAAAGGAATAGGGTGTCCATTCCCTCCACCTTATCACTGTCACGATTGATCAAAATAACCTCCTCTGAGAGGTTTCTTTGTAAATTTTACCCCCGAAATGCTTCATTAAAATTTTGAGTCATAGAATGGGAAAAGTCAATTTTATCGGATCCTAGATTTTACTCAATACTGCTTCCTGTCCAGAGTGCATATTATTAAAATTGACATAGGACGTGCGTGCAAGGTAATATCCCCTTTCAGAGGCACGTCTCTAAATTTCAAGATATTTTATAGAGTGGATTAGATTATACAGTGAGTGGGGACTCAGAAAAGAAAATGGAATTGTGTATTGATGCCTTCAGAAATATTATTTGATGGCAATAAAATATTCCCTGAAATTCCCTTCAGAGGGGAGAAAATGGAGTTTGTTTGCAGTAATTGCATTTTCTAGCATTTGCGCTCACACTTTCCAATATGAGCCAATTGGAACCTGTGATTTGGTTTTGCTTATTGGCAAAAGTACCATGTAAATTGATCTGTGATGCATTTAAAGAAGATGCTTTGAAAGTTTGGAAATTGAGATGGCTTTTTCTTATTAGATTTTGAGAGTATTAGGGTTCATTTCTATATTTTAGTCTAATGCAATATTAGCCAAATATGTTCTTTTTCAATTTGGTTTTAATCAAGTTCTAGAAGACCATTTTCATCTAGCCCCAGTGGCGCTGTTAAGGCAGAAGATTTTATTTCTGCTGTCAACCCTGCAGTCTGGCTTCTGCAGCCCTGCCCCACAGCATCACTGCACACCGAAACCCCACGTCATCTGCCCAAATGCTATTTCAGCATGAAAAAATGATAGTAGTTATTACAAAACATGTTTTTATTCCTATTTGCTGGGCTAAGGTGGGGGAGGATTCTAAAAAGCCTGCGAAATTGTTATTCATTAAAAAAGATAACGGCCTTTATGCCTTGTGTTATTTTTATTTAATTTGATCTTCACCATACTTAGAGGTTTAAAATGAAAACACATAAGATTTGCATTTGTTCCTCTAATTATTCAGTAGAATAATTGCCACCTATTTTATAATTATTGCTAGAAGGAACACCTTTTTCTCAGTTGATTTTTAGAGGCTTTGTGCAGAGGTCGGGGAGAGGGAACAAACACACTGTTCTTCAGCTCACCATAGACCAGTTAATGGTACTAGTTTGTTAAAGATATTTATTAAATACTCTTTTATGGTGGTAGGAAGTCGGAGATGGGCCCCTTATCCTGAATGAAGTTACAGTGCAAAACAGATCAACATAATAATCACCTTTTATGTGCAGTCATTGGATCAAGTTCTTTCCTGTTCTCATTATATCTTTATATCCGCTTAGTAAGGAATTGTACAATTCCTCACCTTTTCTCTGATGAATATGTGGTAGTTAAATATCACGGTTTGAGTTTGAGTTTCACAAGGAATTAGTGACAGCGCCAGAAACTTGATCCCAAACCTGTCGGCTCCAAAGCTCATTCTCTTTCCTTTGTGTCCTATGTTCCTACATTGCTGTGAGATCACGCACACAGCAGACTGAGATGAGACTTGACAATGTCTTTACCAATTTTTCTTGTGACTCTCCAGTAGGACCCTGATTTGAATCCAGTTTTCTGAAGCTCAAGGAAATAGATTGAATGATCTTTAGGAGATAGTCTGCCTGTTCAAAACAAATCTCTCGCTCATCCTGTAAATCTTTCCCAACAAGCCGAAGCCCTCATATAATTTTTGTTGTCCCAACAAGTGGTAATACTCAGAGGTTCAGCGGACAGTTACCACCACAGTTTCACATGTAGAGCACGCCTTGTTGGTCTGGTGGCAACTTAGAGATACTCAGGTGGGAAACAAGGAGGCATTGTTATTCCTTTTTACTACTTTGTGGTTCTCTTAAAAAAAACAAACATATGAAGGTGAATGAGTATGTGCGTATGTGTGTGTATGTGTGTGTGTTTAAGCCACAAGAAGTTAACATTGGAATAAGGTTGTGGTTGAGACAGGAATGCTTACAAACAACCAACTGGTAAATTACAATGAAATCTCTGGGCTGCTTTCACTGTTCTGGAAAATGATGTGTACTAATGGCCTGCGCCCTCGTGGTTGCCACTTGTAATTCTGTTACCTACCATCAGTGCAGTGTGACTGCTCGGGTCCAGGGAGTCTGCTTCCCTGGGTGATGAGGGGAGTGGACTTTCCTCTCCTGGTGCCCTGAGGTGTGATTTTTTAAATGAAGAAGAGGAGGAAACATTTCAGCTGTGGCTTCTTACACTAGCCCTAATTCCTGCAGTTGACCTCCCAGCATTCCTTGCATTCTCCGGGGTTTCTGGCTTAGCCCTGACATCATTGTAATAGAGTTTTCTGTGTTTAATATTTCTTAGACTTGGTTTCCCATTGCAAGCATGGAAGAAACCCTAATGCATGAGTTTCAGAGGAGAAGGTAGCAGTCTGAACCTGCTGTGTGGCTCCATCAGCAAGTGTGAGTATTAACGTTAGAGCTGTCAGGACTTGTGAAAATTAATGGAGCCTGACGGGGGACAGACTGAGGTCAGAGACAGAGCTTGCCCTGACTGAATGTTTCTGGTGGTTTTGCAGCTGAGGCAAGTGAGTCAACCCATGGAGCCAAGAGGGATTTCTGGAGGTCCGTTCATTCAAGGAACAAGTAGGTAGTGGGGACTAAGTGCCCAGTGTTTTTCCGGGAGCGAGGGAAACAGCAGTGAAAGGTGGGCTCTGCCTCCTCACAGCTGACGGAGCCCCCTCCCTGCCTCCAGGCCAGACTCAGCCCTTCTCTATCTGCACCCAGTAACCACCGAGAAAGGAATATAGAGGAAATGTCTCCTCAGCCATCCCTGAGCCTCACAGTTCTGCCATGCTCCAGGCCATTGGTGTATATATTTTTTTCTTCCATCCTCCTGCAGAATTTTCTGCATGGCCGATTTTCAAACTCAAGTTATTCTTATTCCTTCCTTAGTGTAATAGAGAGTCTTCATAAATTGGAACATTTTCCCTGTCCCTGCTGGAGTCACAATATTAAAAATATCATAAGAATTTTAAACAGGAACTATTTCTTCTTTTATCTACCTTGAGGGGTATTACAAGGCTTCTTTATAATACTGGCATTAGGGAACAGTGTTTTAAAACAGGCCCCTGGCACTGCCCCGTTGCAGGCTGAAGGTTTCAGAAATGTGATTAAATTGTAATCTATCTCTTTTGTTTAGGAACAGTCCCGTGATAACAGGCCTGACTATATATCTGTTTGATTCTTTTTAATCTCAGCAAGTTAGTTTGCTTTTGTTTGTTTCCTAGCCCAGTGGGATGGAGGGTGAGCCTGAAGTCTGTGCCTTGTGAGTTTGATTTTCCTGGGTACCTGGGAGCTATAGCAAGTTCTGACTGTCATCTCTATATCATTTTTCTTGCTGCTGCAGAGTAAGCTTTATTTACTGTGAGGGTATACCACAGACATTTCCTGAACCCCTCATATATTTTCAAAACTTATAATTTAGGAGAATGGTCTGAGGCAAGAAAATTGCTTAAGCCCAAGAGTTTGAGGTTGCCGTGAGCTGTGACGCCACAGCACTCTACCGAGGGTGACATAGTAAGACTCTGCCTCAAAAAAAAGAATATATAAATGAGAATGGTGGTGAGAAGGCATAGGTGTTGAAGATTTTAAAATTTGTCACCTATATAGAACTGGTTTTTTTTTTACCCAGGAAACCCAGCAAGCCTTTAGATGCTCTCTTTCACAAGGAGCTGTTGCTGCACACCCTTGGTTTTAGCTGAGAACAGGAGACAGCAATCAGTTAGCCTTGCTTATTAGATCCCTGGTGTTTTGTATCACTCGCAACGTAACCTGATGGTCATTTCCTGTACTTCCCATTCAGAAGGAATGAGGAGTACGGGACAACAGTCATCTTCCAGCAAGTAGCAGGCAGGTCCCCAGGAAAAGTGAATATTCTAGAATTGACCTTGGGTTTTTGTTCAACCTAAACTTGAGTTTCATAGGGTAACACATTGTGTGTGTGATTTGTAGCAGGCAAATAGATCGCGGTTGTATGATACTTAATTTTGAGGGACATTAACTTTTATTGGGGGAGAGGAGCAAGGTAGCAAGGGAATAACAACATTAGGCCTGAGCAGTGCTTGTAGATGTTTAGTTAATTAATTAATTGATTATTTTTAAAGATGGGGTCTTGTTCTGTTGCCTAGGTTGAGCACAGTGGCATGATCATAACTCACTACAGTCTGGAACTCTGAGGCTCAAGCTTTGCTCCCATCTTAGCCTCTTGAGTAGATGGGACTATAGCTGTGCCCCCACCACACCTAGATGATTTTTAAATTTTTTTGGCAGAAATGGGGTCTTGCTATGTTGCCCAGGCTAGTCTTGAACTTCTAGCCCCAAGTGATCCTCCTGCCTCAGTCTCCCAAAGTCTAGGACTGCAGATGCGAGCCACCACACCCATCCTTATGTTTATTTTTAAATGGTGATATACATGTGCACCAGTCCTCACTGTTCTCTTTTATCTTGCACCTAGTTCAATTCCATTCACATTATTTTTTTCACCTTTCTAATTCCTGTAGATGTTTGGGTTTTCAGACCTCGATTCTCCTATCAAAGTCTCATCCTAGTTCTTATAATATAACCAACAAGTTTTTAAATTCTGGGATCTCACATAAAATTGGCCCTCCCTTCCTTGAGGAGGCTGCCAAATTCTCCTGGGCACTAGTAGGTAAGAAATTACACCAACAGCTGCAGTAGTATTTCAGGAATGCCTTAATTGAGCCAGGATGTGTGTTGTCAAAGCATTACGCTGACACTGCCTGCTGTTCCATGGAGGAGAAGTCTGTGGTGTAGCTGGAGAAACATCTAGAATGGAAAGTTCCATTTCATAGTACAGGCAAAAAAGGCCATAACTGCCTAGAAGTAGAGAAAAGATCACCATCGATGGGGAAAAGGAGGACTCAGGTAAGAAGTAGGCCTTGAGCCAGACTTCATTACACTCTCCCAAATTTGGGTCCCCTGGAAGACTGCTGGCCTGGGAGGCAGAAGAGCCAGAGTCTGGTCTCCCTGCGCCACTGACTTGGCCTTTCTTTGATTGTGCTTCGCAAGTGGCAGCGCCTCTCTGGCACCCAGTTTTTTCATCCATAGAATGGAGTTGGCTGAATCAGTGGCTTTCCTTTTTGATTTTGTTAAGCCATTCTCCCAATGCAATCTTTGCTCAAACTGTAAAATCAAGGAAAGCAGAGCTGCTCTGGGGAACATCAGAGCAGGTGCTTCCTGCAGCCCTTGTCTTCCTCCTCCCGCTGCCCTGCCTCGACCCCTCTGGCGGCTTCGCAGAGCACAGCTTCACACCACCAGATCGGTTGTCTGAGGGCAACCTGGATCGTGTGCTGTGAGTCATGGGAGCTTGACAGGACGTGCTTGACACAGTCATTGTGTTTGGTCTGTCGTCACATCAGACATGAGCAGACCTGAAGATCGTAAGCTTTTCTAGATACTCTATTCCTTGCTTCATATTCGTCAAAGACTATCCCCCTCTCCCATCTTCTAATTCAAAGCAAAGAAAAACTTAAGATATTCCAAATGAGTGTCACCCTTGAGAGAAACAGAGTCTGGGATCTGTGACAGGTTCTACTGTTAATTTGTCAATGAGAGGCCCACTCTGGTGTATTTTGGGGTATGCAATAAATATTAGAAGAGATGGGTATCTGCACAAGAGAAGGAGGGAAGAAGAGGCTTGTTCAGGACACTCATGGTGCAAGGTTAGTATCATCTTGCCAGAGTGCTGTTTGCACTGTGTATAGGTTTGAGGCCTTGTAGGCCCTTGACCTTCACCTCTAGATCCAGACCCTAATAACACTTTTGTTACCTTGAAGGACACCTTAGACCATGCCATTTCCCGCCAGTAGAAAAAGGAAAGTTTTCTTTTCCAGCTTCCCATGCTTTCCTTTCACTGTGGTGACCTTGTACCTGCCACTATGGGGGGATTCAATTTTTAGATAAATCTAATGATTTCTTAGATGGCATTTGGGAAGGATAATCTTTACCATCATAATAACAATTAACAACACTGCTCATGTCTTCTGAGAGATTATAAAGTGTTGGAAATTGTGTAGTTTCTTTATCTGCAAGATCTTGTTTAATCCTCACCAAACCTCAGAGGTACAACTATTATTTTACCCTGTTTATTTTCAAGAAAGCTACAGTTCAAAAAGAATTTCTTGGAGATTAGTTGGCTAGACCAGATGACTCAGAGAGAGAATAAGACTCTTCATGAGGGCTTGAACTTGGAAGAAAACATGACACTGGCTTTAACCTTGTCATAGCCCAAGATGACAATCTCAGCTCCTGGAATTGTAAGGAAGTCCTGGAAAATCCTGTAGAGGTTCATTCATTCCTTCACTTACTCAACCAATACGAATTGTGTAGCTGCTGAGTACTTCGGGAGATACCGAACTGGATACTTTGGGTCACACCAGGAATTGCAAGCCGTGATCCATGTCTTCAAGTCTAAGGGGAGACAGGTTACACATGAAAACCAAACTAAAAAATGGAGTAATAATAGTTAACACGCACTAATTGCTGACTATACCATGCATGTCCTTTGGAAGCTTTATCTCACTTTATCTTTCTCTACCTTACTCACAGGATAGGTGCTCCTATTATCGCCATTTTGTTAGTGTACTTTAGAGGTCAAAGCATCTGTTCAAGGTCATACAGCTAACGTGTGGCAGAGCCCACAGAGTCCTTGCTCTTAACCCCATGCTGCCTTCACAGTTTAAATTGTAATAGTTTTAAAATTAAATCATGAAGAATAGAAATGTGCAGAGTACAGTAAAAAGGTATTAAACACTACTCGTAGAAGTGCAGACGAAGGAGCGTATAATAGAGTCAGCTGCTGATGGGATGGGGTGTAAACGAAGCTGAGAGAAAGGGAGGCAGAGCAACACCGGGGTGGGGGGGAGGAGGAGAACCTGGAGCGTGCAGCATCAGTCATGGGGACAGTGACATCACTGTGGTCGGCAGAGAACAAGCCTTGGCTTTGGCCGTTAGGGAAGCTTTTGCAAGAGAGTAGAACTAGAAACCAGATGGCATTGGTTGGATGCACTTCGAATAACCATTTGTCTGCAAGTTGTTAAATCTAAGGATATAGTGGCCTGTAAGGCAAAACTAATGTGATAAGTGGGCCAGGTAGGAGAAGAAATGAGAGTGGGGAAGTAGAATGGAAGTCAGTATTGCCTGGATATTTCGATGTTTCCCAAGGAGCTATACGTGCAGACATTTTTGTTTGGTATCTCCCAGTAGTTTGATTTAAAAAAAGAAATAGTTCAGGGCTAACCATAACACACCTGTAGGCAGAATTTGGCCTACCAGCTGCAAGCTTCTGGAATTCTCCTTCCAGACCGAAGTTTAGAAGTGAAATGAGAAAGCATCCTGAAGAAGATGCAAGGTCAAGGGATGGTTAAGGTCACCTGTGAGGCACGCAAGTGTGTGTGGCAAGAGGTGCTTGTTTGTGCTTTGTGGGTGGTGGGTCAACATAAACTCACTCAGAAGGATTCAATGTGTGTATAGGAAGGTACAATGTATACACGAAAATAGCAAGGAGAGGAGATGTCTGGAATTGGGAGGTGCTTGTGGAAGTGGGAGGAATAAGATTAAGAGACCGATTACACTTTGAGAGTCCCGCATTAGAAAATCAAAACTCTGAAATGCTCAAAAACCTAAAACATTTTTGAGCATTGACACATCAGACTCAAAGGAAATGCTCATTGGAGCATTTCAGATATTGGATTTGGGGGTTAGGAACGTTAAGCTGGTATAATGCAAATTCCAACATCTAAAAGAAAAAAATCCCAAATCTGAAACACTTCTGGGCCCAAGCCTTTCAGATAAAGGATGCTCAATCTGTATTAGAAAGATGAGAAGATGCAAACAGATGGACTGATTGGAAAGTTAAAGAAATGGAGAGATTTTTCTCTTCCACTTTACCCATGTGGTTAGAGAACAGACTGTGTATCCAGTTAGGGGGTCAGATGGAACCTGGGAGCTGGAGAGAGAGGAACTTGAAAAAGTTGGGGGGTGTAGCTGCTTTGGATGGCAAGACTCTGGGGAAGTTGTAACTATTGAGTAGCAGTGAGGAACCAGGTGACCTTTATGCCTGAGTATCTATTACGTGATACCACTAAGCACAGAAGATACAGGAGCAAATGAGGCTCAGACTGACTGAGACTGGCAGCTTATGGTCTCTTAGAGTCTGTAGATTTAACCTTAGCTGATGGGCAAGTTTCCCTCATTTCATTCATTCACTTGCTACCATCGTCACTGTACTGTACCTGGGAATTACGTCTGTTATTTGCTCAATAGTTTTCTTTAAACCACCTCTCATTTTATGTATAAAAATAGAAAAACGAAGCTGTATATCATTACTTGCACTGTTGTATTTGTCCAAATATGCATTTTTAAAAAATATATAGAACTATTGATGTTTTGTCAAAGGTGCCACCTAAAATAATTTTGTCTATCATTACTAACACATACACCATGCCTTGGGAAGGATGAGACAGGCTACTTGGTGGAGTTCTTTAGGTCACTCAGAGCAAGGATTTTTTTCCATGTTAGAGTCACCGTATATGGCCTTGGATTTTTATACGGGCAGGTCGGCTTCGATGGCCTGATTTGAATAAAATGGATAAAGGCAGGCACCTCTTTGTCTGACAATTTTTAAGTGACGCTATTTGAATACTAAGAAGTTTGAAGCTTGACTGCAGAGCCTTCCAAATTAATCTAGTCTGGAAAAAAAAAAAAAACACGAAAATGCCATCAAGTAACAGGAGATTTGTCAGCTGCCCTGCTTACACTTTTCATATAAAACACAAAGGTTGGCAGATTATAGATGAAAGGTCAGCTCAGCAAAAAAGAAAATATGTCAGACAGTCTCATAACACAGGTAACCGAGGATGGAAGTCGGAAACTACCACTGGATTCTCCGAAGGAGATGAGTTTGTAGGCGGTGTGTAAATATCATCACTGTTTCTGCGGCTTTTCATTTTGGCGGCCACTTTTTTATGCTGAGTTTCCAAAACGTGATTTAAAAGACATCAGAGATACCTGTGTTCCCGAGGAAGATTTACTTTGCAGCAGTTTACTTTTTTTTTTTTTTAAACTGGTCTAAACCAGAGAAGATGGACTTCCTTTGCCCTGGTCACTGGTCTCTTCTGTGCCATCCCGGAACCCAAAGCTCCAAAATGAGGACAAATTAAGAAGCTGAGCCTTCCCACCAGAGCAGTGGTGCATAATGCAGGGTTTACAGGGAGTCCCGTCGTCATGAATGATTAAAGGGGAACTGGGCAACTACAGTGTGATGTGTACAAGTATAATCTTTTGCTCAAAGATTCACGCAGGTGGGACCTGCCTTGGAACAGATTACTGTCCAGGAAAATATTTCAGCTGGCTTTGGGAGCACGGTGAATCTGGGGTTATAGTAGTAGGCCAGTGGGGTCACAGGGCTATGGTGTTAGAGTTGGGAGGCTGATTACAGTGTTACAGTGTGCGTGGTCCAGGGAATTTGAGGCCCTGTTAATATGTACATCTTTCATCTGCACTCTTGAGTGTAGGAATTGTGCAAAATATCACCCTTCTATCTAAACAGCTTGCTACATCATACCCCTAATTACCAAATTCACATAAGTTTGCATTTGAGGGAGGCTTCCTATTTTTTGTGAGCTTTTCAGCACAGCCTTGCACATAACTGAGGCCAAAAGCATGCCGCACAGCATCGAGGGCTAGAAGTCAAAGATAGCCATTGACGCTTAACCTCAGTGTTTCTGGTTTCTTATCTCTGCGGTGTTATTTATATTTTCTAAGAGACGCCTTCTATCTCTGTCCTAAGCCTCCCCATTAGTGCATATGCTACATGTGCAATTTTATTACTGGTAGAAACCTAAACATTAATAGCTAAAGTAAAATCGGTCACATTACACAACATAATCTGGCAGTCTAAAAACCACTGTGGTATTAGAAGATATGTTTGCAATGTGCTACTGAGACCGCATGGTCATCAGAGTAGAATCTTTACAGCTCACATTGCTGAAATCCAAGTAGGCCAGTGACAGCACTTGCCCCCCCCAAAAAATATTCTTTTCCCCTTAATTAAATCATTGAGACTCTGGCTTGCTTTTAAGGAGCAATTCTTACAACAAGTATATCCAATTTCCTGCTAGTGGTAACTTTAATTCTTCCTGGAATGGCAGGAAACATTAATTTTGCATTGGACCCAGGAGTCTCAGGAAGCTGGAATTATAGGTGTCATTGTTCCCCACCCTTTTTTTCCTTTAAAGTAAAATAAAATGAGCAACAGCACAACAGAGAGGCTGGAGGAAGGGATAGTGAGAAAGTAGAGAAAAGAGCATTAATTTCAGGATGGGGGCAGCTGCCTGGCACTATCTCCCTTCGGATTTTGGTTCTTACAGCATCACAGTGAGTTATTAATATGTATGATCTGTACTTTATTCAAACATTATAAATCTATGCAGAAGTCTGGTGTTTGGGTTTTCCTTTATAGCTTTCATTCTTCTTCCCAGAATTATCTCATTTTGATCGGGAAACTTTTGCATAAAAGGCACACACTGAGAACTCGCATTTCCATACCATAAATATTAAAAGGGGGTTAAGCTTTACAGTTTCTTTTCCCATCGCAATGGGAGAAAAGTTAGCTTTCTAATCAGGGGGCCCTTCATAGTGTTCTTTCTACTCACAAACCAAAAGGTAAACTTAAAATTAGTCTTGCAATACGAAATCATAGTATGTGGTTCCTTTCACTGATATAAATTGTGGAGTGCTGAGTTGCGTCGTGTCTTTGGTGGGAAGATGTACTTAATATCTAGCGGTTGTCTGAGGAGTTAAGAATAGGTCGTTGGTTTATTTTTGGGGGACTTAACCAAGTCCAGATCTTTTCTTAAGGATCGTGATCAAAGTGATTTTTACTGGCTGGTTATAAAGTGTGGATTCATTACCATGAGGGAAATGGGGCTAGGAAATGTAATGTCTTCTTAGTAGCCCTTTAGCTTCTTAGTAGACATTCTACCTATTGTGTATTGTCATTTTTCTTGACATAAAGGAGTAGTCATAAATTTTGGTTCACATGGAAATGTAAAGGAATGTGGGAGCTATTTCATTTGGGTGAGCTGTCTGCTAATCACGTCTCAGCCGTTGTACTTTGTGATGGGAAATGAACGTGCTAATTGGTGCTTTTTTCTCTCTCTCTCTTATTTCAGGAAACCTGCCATATGAATATAAAATAGTGATTGCTGGGAATCATGAACTGACATTTGATAAGGAATTCATGGCAGACCTTGTTAAACAGGACTACTACCGTTTCCCCTCTGTGTCTAAATTGAAACCAGAGGACTTTGACAATGTTCAGTCCCTCCTGACAAACAGTATTTACTTGCAAGATTCGGAGGTAACGGTGAAGGGATTCAGGATATACGGTGCACCTTGGTAAGTGATGATTCCAACAGCTTTCTCCCCCATTTTTCAGCTCAGTACCGAGAAAGCTTGACTCAGACGTAGATGTTTTAAATGAAAGTGAGTGGGATGGAAGGAAACTGTATTGCTGTCATTTCAACAAAACACACATTCTGGTCTGCTACAAATATCAGCACTTGTTGTTTTCATTGTAATATGGATTCGTTTAGGCAGGTCAACGGGCCTGGAGTTTTGGTAGAGATGTACAAGGGTCCCTCAGTATCCGTGGGGTATTGATTCCAGGACCTCCCTCAATATCACAATTTGAAGATGCCCAAGTTCCTGATATGAAGTGGAATATAATTTGAATATAACCTACACACAGCCTCCCATATACTTTATGGCATCCCTAGAGCACTTGTAATACCTAATGCAATGGAAACACTGCATGAATAGTGGTTATGCTGTATTGTTTAGGGAATAATGACGAGAAAGAAAGTCCGTACGTGTTCAATACAGATGCAGTTATAGTTGTAATATTTTCTGTCTGTGGTTGGTTGAATCCATGGATGCCAACCCACAAAGACAGAGAGCCAATTGTGTATGTTTATGTGACCGGGGCTGTGTACGTATCTGGGTGACACAGAAGGATTTGAGAGAAAATCACTGTGTTACCCTTCACACAGATTCAGCCTCTCTGAACATTCCATCAGCTTTAGGTAACTCATTTCCCTCTGATTTTGCACTGGAAGCAGCCATAAAATATCTTTCTCTAAGATAAGAGTTTCCTCAAATTTCTCTGCACATCGGAATGAGCTCTGTAGACAAGTCATGAAGCGCGGCCCCCAGACGCCCTCTCTCTCCTTCCTGAGCTGAAGCCCAGCAATCTGTATTTTTTCAAAGCTCTCCAGATGCACTACACAGGCAGTTTGGAAGTTATTGGTTGGGAGCTAGTGCCGGAATTCTCAGAACTGAGCTCTAGAAACCTTGAAACAGGCACATCCCCTCTGGGACCAGACAGAAAGTATTTTGATCTTGACTCTCTCCATTGTCAGATGTCGGATTTTAAAGAATTGACTTCACAGCCTCAGTTTTTGCATCTTTAAGATGGTGAAAATTATACCTAGTTTCCAGGGTTATTATGAGGACTAAATAGGTATTATAGGACTAAATAGGACTAAACAAATTTGCAGTGGACTTAGAGCATCTGGTGGTTTGCTTAGGATGATAATTATCATTTTTCTGGCATTGGCTCTGCTACTGTTATTTATTTGAACTTGAGCAAGTTAGTTAGCCCCCTAGAGCCAGTTTTTTCATTTTAAAAACAGGATTATTAGAGCAGATGACCAGCGACATTGGAGGAGTCTAGATTTCTTGTTTGTTTGAGGAGTCTATGATGAGCAGAACTAACCTTTACTCATCCAGTCCAGTCCTTCCCCACGAGCTGTGACAAGAGCTGGAAAAAGCCAAGCAGAGTGAATTCTGATTGGCCACTTCCTTCAACAGTTTGGCTTCCACTCTGTAAAATATAAAATTGAGATGTTTGCTATAATCTCTTTTCTAGCTTTACCAGTTGGTGTTCAGAAGGACTGATGAGTGGGTACAGGAAGTACATTTCTGTTTAAACTCACTTTGACAATAATTTTGAAATCTTAAGTACTTAATACAGCAGAACTGTTATAGTTGACCACCGCCCTACATTGACCACTTCCTTAGGTCAATGAAATTTTCATAGACTGGACATGCATCACGGGTACATCTCAGGACAGTAGGCCTGGTTCCTTATCTGAGCCACCTCTGTATGTTGATCAGTTTGTTACAGTCCCTTGGGTGTTCAACTGACAGAGGTTTGGTATATGCCGGGTACTATTCTAAATCCTTTGTATCTATTATCTCATTTAATCCTCAAAATACTCTAAGGGGTCTCACTTGGCCGATCAGAAAACTCAGGGACAGAAAGGTAAAGTCATTGCTCTAGAATCATCACAAATAGTAAGATGCAGCATCCTTGAACCTCGCAATTCTGACTCTGGGGTGTGTGTGTACAGTCTGATTTGGGGGGGCGGGGATGGTGGTGATACGGTAATTGGAGGTTATAATCTGCAGATCCAATTTATATCCAGCTTTATTAGTGTGTATCAATTTTTTTATGTGTGAGAAGGTAGTAAAGGGCAAGACCATAAACAGTCCTGTGAAATTATAAAACGTGATCTCAGGGTAATGTAGGATGTTGATATTAGCATTTCTGGGTAAAGGACAGGAGAGAGAGCGCACACGTGCATTTCCAGCTTCATACTCCAGTTCTTAAAGACTGGACGCAGGAGTTAAGGAATACCCTCCGATTGGCATAGACGCTCAATATCCAAGTTCAGATGAAATTTTTTCAGTCATTTAAGATTACTCTTGAAAAATCTTCAAAAGGCACAGACACTTCAAGCTCTTCCAGAGCAAGCAAGACTTTCGAGATCCCCGGATTGATAATTGCTGATGATGACGACAACCGACTTCCTTTCCTATCTGAACTGATTCAGATCTGTTCGGGATGTACCGTTTAGCGAACGCAGACTACAGGTGCAATGAATGAGGAAGTGACGTCGGTCCTGACGCAGATCTTGGAGCATCTCAAGAAATGAGACAAATTCAAATACGTGATGTGATGGGTCGTGATCTGGCTTTAGTTGTGGTGCGAACCACAGACAGTGTTTCTATCTGCACTGGATTAATATGTATTTAAAATTTTTGAATTTTAACATTAGCGAAGGTGATAAAGTGGAGAAAATAGGCAGCATCATTTAGTTTTCTGATATGTTCTCCTAAAGTTGGTGCGACACATAATGTTTGCTGGGATTTGTTCAGAGCCTGAACTGTTTCCTGCTATGCATCTCTTTACGAGGAAAGAGATTTTAAATGGGGTTTGCCTGATCTATTGGAATTATTGATGCTTTGTGTTTTGACTAAGAATACAGAGTTTGACAAAAAGAATATTTCCATTTCATCCTATATTTTTGGAGGCACAAGTAGTTTGGATTTCACTGTGAAGATGTTTTGTGAAAATTAACGTACCTGGGGCTGCTGATAATCTGAACATGGATTTGGGAATGTCTGTTTTGGCGCGGGGAGGACAGTATTGGCTCTCTCTCCCACATATTCAGCGCTGGAACATTGGGCAAGTTTCTTAACATCCATGGGCCTCTGTTTGCTCATCTCTGAAATGGGCGATAGAACATGATGGGAATGATTGTTCCCTGACATGACGGTTATGAAGATAGAGTTGATGCATCTGAACAATAGTTTCCTAGCAGAGAGACGCACTTGGTAAGTGTTAGCTTAGTTAGCGGAGTGTCGGGGTTCCAATCTACTTTACACCTTTGACAAGCTTCATAAGGAGTCTGTGGTACTAGGAGTTGGGTGGGGTGGATGCTAACCCTAGTTCAGCCTCTGCTGATTGGATGACACTAGGAAAATCACTTAAACCTCTCTATTTAGTTGCCAAACTGGGGGGAACGAGGCCTGCCTTAGTCTCTCTGATTCGCCACTCATTTAAATAGTCACCAAACTTAGAATCTGCAAAGAGAATATGTATTTGCAGGGCATGCTTCATAATTTTAAAGCCCTGAACATTTTTTAACCTCTTTTACTGTTAAGAATTTAACTGGAAGCAATGTTTGGGAGAATGTATACCATAGGTATCGTTTTTCTGTCTTCAGAAGTTAGGTTTTCTCCATCCCTGAGACCTACCCACAGGTGAATGTCTGCTTAATAACCCAACATATCTTTCAACCCCCCAAATAACGTAAACTGATTTAGGTTTGATTTGCACCCTTTCCCAGTGACTTTTCTGGAGGAAATGTTAAGTTCTGCATTACTCATATTGCTAGTGCTTTTAATTTAAAAACAGAAATCAAAATAAGAACCCCGATACTAAGGATTTCCATCCTGACACAGGTTTCTCGAAAGTAATTGCGGTCGGATCAGGAAAACAGCTGTAACTCATATATTTAAAACATAGAGACTGTGAGTTGGTTTAGCTGCAGAAAAAGAATATTAGTTAGTATTCATTACATGTATATAACTCGTAGAACAGCTGAAAGCTACCTCAAGACCAGGGAGAATTAAAGTAGTGTTTTGTAATTTACAATTTAACAGGAATTTGTATGTAGAAAATAACTTACAACACACCAGGGCGTTCATGTATGTTTGCTTCGGGTACGGGCTGTAGTACTTATTATTAATAGATCCCCGAGGAAGAGGCTTTCAATGTGGTTGGATGGGTCTGGGAAAATTCAGTGGTCTAAGTGAAAAAGTTGTAAGTGGGATTCCTTGTCCAGGAAAGAGAGAGGCTCCCTGAAAGGAGGGTAAGAATTGGAGAATTCCCCAGGGCACCTCTGCCTCGGGGGCCTTAACACAGGTCTTCTGACTTCTGCACATGTTTCTTCACCATCTCATTCTTCCGAGAACCTTGAAGGGAGGAATTAGACATCTTTTAACAACAGATCAGCTTCACTTTTCCTATTGTTAGTTTTTTACTCTTCCTTTTTTGGGGGGTAGAAAAAGAGGGTGTTGTCAGGCTGTTAAATGAGCCTTCAAACTTGGCTTTTCCAACAGGAAATCCCATGGATTTCTCATCTCCCCAAGGTGTTGATTCTCTGCCCCCAAGGTGGTTCTCAGTTTCCTCTCTGTGATCATCACTGTCAGCTCCCTAATGTCTTTCGCAAAGGCTGAGTATGGTGAGAAAGAGGAGACAAAACTCTCACCTGTCCCTGGTAACTAATTGCTCGTCTGGCAGGGTAGAGGGGAAGTGGAATTTTGAAATTTTCCTGGTATTTTTGGTTAATGCCAGCAGCTTTTAGTTAACTTACTCGTGGGACTTGGCAGTTAAAAATCAACTAGCCTTTTCTTTTTCTGATTTCACATGCTCTTTCAATACTATGATACTATGCAGGGGGAAAAAAAATTCCACCTTCTAATTGATTAGCAGCCAAGCTGCAAAAAAAGGAAGAGGTCTATATTCTATCAACTGGAGCAGAGCAGTTGCATTGTTCAGGGAAAGCCGGCACCTTGTTCTCCTGAACAGAAGTACGGAGCTGGTCTCCCGTGGCTTTTAATGAATATGAGTGGGGCTTTCCGATGTCCAAGAATTTGATCTCTAGGCTGACCAAGAGGTCAGGAACAAAGAGCACATTTTTTTTTCACGTTAGAGTGGACCCAGGTGTAATTTGTCAGATTTAGTAACTGTGGAGGAAGTGCTTTAACTTCCACCACAGGAAAATTAGATCAGGCCTAGGCAGGGAGATTCTAAAATGGCTGAAATAGGAAGACAAAGTCCATGGGGTTGCATTTTCAAAGGAAGTGTGAGTAGGATTTGTTTCCCCCCTTCCCCTCATTTCCTACCATAACCACGTTGTGCTCATTCATTCATTTAGAGCTAATTTTCTCATCATTTTTCAGAGTGGGAGTTGAGTGTTGATTCTACAGCATTTATAATTGTGTTTGCACACAAAATAGCTGTAAGGTTGCTTACGTTTCCTGATCAGTGCAATAGTACTTTATGTTTACCCTGTCAGGAAAGCTTCAGATGTTTTTATTTCCAATTATAAGTTTTGTAATGCATCATGTATTTTGCTGACAGTCTTCAAGTTCTTGAAACAGCGAAGAAGAAATTAACAGCAGATATTGAATGAGGGGATTAGAAAACTGATTGGCAACTCAGAGGACAGAATTTAGATATGGGGATGGGTGGAATGGGTTCATTTATTTTACTTTCTAGTCATACTTTGTAATTAACTTGAGCCCCCCCCCAAAAAAAAGAAGAAAAGAAAGAAACAGCTCTGTGTTCAGCAGAAAAATCCTTTTGCGTTAAAGAACAAGACTATACAAACATTGGTTCTGCACCATGTTTTTCAGGGATTCCAGCTTTTATTCAGGAGAGTTCAGAAAGGTATTGGCACAGAAAAAGGTCTTGTGTGTGTGTTAAACAAATATGCACTCTGCTCTTACATGATTCTGTTTAAAGGCCCAGGCTAACATTTCATTTTTCTTGGCATAGGGCCCATAGACTCTCCCATTATGAAACCTATGGCTGTTCTGCCCCAGTCTAGAGTTACAGGGCTCTGTTTACATTTTTGTCTGTTTCAGAATGCAGCTGACTGCTCTTAGAGCTGCATGGGATCAGATTCAGTTCTGGTTTAGCAACTGCCCTGTTTATTTGAAAAAGGAGAAAGCAAAACTGCTCACTTTGCTTCCTACCCCCCTTTGATAGCCAAATCAGTAAATACCATTTCAAAAGCCAGTTTTATGCAGGGCTGGTTGGATCCAACTCACTTTTCACCTTCCTTTGCACAGCTCTCTCGTGCTCAGGGGTGGGGAAACTTTTCACCTTGGAAAGTCACATTCATTTAGTTATAATCAAGTAAAAGCTGCATTCAATAAACTTTAGTTACGTATGCTTAAAAATGTACATGATATGATAAAAATCTAGCTATTATGTACTTAATACTTTCCAAAATGAAAACTATATATTAAAGTTAACTAAACTTTTAATGACTTTGTTGTGTCTGCTTTCTGTTGGACAGCGTTTGAATACCGTATTCAGTTACAGCATGCAGATCCCTAATTTCTCTTGATCCTGTAGCTCTGTGGTTCCCAACCCATGGGTGGTGGACCGGTACTGGTCCCTGACTGGTATTGATCAGTGGCTTCTTAGCAACCAGGCTGCACAGCAGGAGGGGAGCAGCAGGTGAGCAGGTGACGCTTCATCAGTATTTACAGCTGTTCCTCGTTGCTGGCCTCCCCGCCTGAGCTCCACCTCCTATTGGAAAGTAGTGGCATTAGATTCTCATGGGAGTACGGACCCTACTGTCTGTCAGCTGCACACGTGAGGGCTCTAGGTTGTGCACTCCTTATGAGAACTGACCCCCGTCCCCATGACCTGTTGAATCTGTGACAAAATTGTCTTCCATGAAACTGGTCCCTGATGCCAGAAAGATTGGCGACCTCTGCTTTACATGGGTATCAGTCATCTGTGCCCTTCAGGGCATCTTGATTTGGATTAGGTAGGAGAGTGTAGTTTCACAGCAATAAGTGGTTAAAAAACAAGGAAGCATTTTTGTGGCATTAGCCAAAGCCGTGAGTATTCTGCATTTTTCCACATTTTGATTAGATGTTTCTCAGCATCAAACAATGACTTTAAAATGTCGTCTACTGAGAGTTCAGTGGATTCCATTTATAGTTCTTTAGGTGCCCTGATCGTATCAACTAGGTGAGGCTGAAATGGTAATTTGAGCCAGATGTTGTGATTCCATAAGTCAATGAACCTTTCATTGTGTTGTCCCATTTGTAGCAGCTGTGTATTCTTGAGATGATTCAGATACATCATCCTGCTAACTGAGGAAAATGTTCATCTGAAATTTTCATTTGGGGAAGTGGTTTGAGGAAAGAAAGCTTTTTTTTCAAAATGCTTGGATTTTTTTGGTCACATATCGTTTACAGACTTAGTTTTACCTTGCAAAGTAAACTTCAAGTCATTTTGATGTGACACATGACACAGAAATGCTACATTCCGACAGAAATCTTCTTTCAATAATTCACATTGCTGTTTACATTCTTAATAAAATTTAACTGCATGTTTTCACAGAGATAAAATTTTGCCTAACACCTGTCCCTGCAATAGCCAGTGAACTTTAGGATGATCCAACAAATCTACACAGAATATGTCATCAAAATTGATAATGCCCTGTTGCATTTGCAGGAATATAGTTAACAATACTTATAACTTGTTGCAAAGAGTTACTTAAAATAGAAGCTTTAGCACAGAGATTTTGCTGATGCAAGATATAATGAAAAGAAATGAGAGCCTCTGGATCTGTTAATACTTTTATTATCTGTGCAATAAATCCTTCATGTTTTTCTGTCATGGAAGGTGCACCGTCTGTATATACACTCACTAAATTTACCAAATTCAATCCAACTTCACAACATTTATCTTGAAAGTTGAAGGTATCTATTCCCCATATCTATTCCTGTGTTCTGTTAGCTAGAGTGCCCAAAGCAAGTAATTCTTTGTAGCAAAGTAAATCTACTGCTATGACCTGAATGAAATATAAAACCTGCTCCTAATCAGTAGTATCAGTTGATTCATCCAAAGTGATTGAATAATACATATTTTCCTTTTGACGTATTGCACAAAGTTTTGCTGTGCAGTTGAACACTAATTCCTGGTGCTGATCAGTTATGCTTCTTGAAAGAGGCAGTTTGAACTTTGAAACCTTATCCTGCTGTAAGCATCCTACAACCTTAACAGTGCATTCTTTCACAATTTCTGCATTACTAAATGGTTTCCCCTTTTTCCCATGTATATAAGCCACTTTATAATTGCTTCAGTAGCATTATTTCCAGATCTTATTGCTGCTTGAAAGAACTGTCTTTGCTTTTTCTTTTCATCTTTTAATTTCTGCAATATAACCTTTCATATCTCTCCCTCTAATTTAAAGTATTTGTGGTTCTTGTGAGTGTTACAATGCTGATGAGCATTGAATTTCTTTAATACTGACATTGCAGTATCACAAAGCAAGCAAATCATCCTTTCTTTAGCAGAAACAAGATAATATAGTAATTCCCAGTTGTCATTAAAGAATTTTGTTTTCCTCCCTCAGCTTTCCCTTGGTCTTCCTTGACATGATGGGCTGTTAACAAGACAGAATCAAAAAATATTGTCAAGCTGAAATACAGTTCACCATTGTCAAAAGCTGATAATAAAGTGGCATACTTGACCATCCCATAAACTCTCACCAACCAGCCTTGTGTGATAACGGCACTAGAAAGGGGGGAGAAGTTAGAACTGAATCATCGGCATGGTAGCTATCAAATAGCCCTTATGGCTTACTAATAATGTTCTCATTGTGCCTGTCAATCTGGGAGGATTCTCTTGTTGGAACTTACTTTATGCTTTGGTATTTTAAATGCATTCATTTTTAAAAATAAAATTAAAATGCATAAGACAAATACAGATGTATTAATAAAAATAAAAAGGTTTATTCTATACAATTTGGATTCAGTCAAAGGCTGAAGTTAAGGACCTAGAAGGCCACGTAAGACCTCAGGTTCCCCACTTTTGGTCTAGCTCCAACTTTAACCCTGCCCTGTATCTGTCTGCTGTGTTGGCGGTGGTTGTGTGGAAGAATGTGGAGGTTGTTAAGTGTTGGTGTGCGTTCAATTATGCTTCCTAGCAACCATTGGCATCATTTAAATTTTTGCCTGCACATTCTGAGAGAGCAACTCCGTTAGCAAACAATAATAAATTTACATTTGGAGAGTATGTTTCACTCAGGCAACTTTCACATGTATTATCTCACTTGGGTCTCACAATAATTCTTTAAAAGAAGCAGGATCATTGTTAAAAAGAGCCAGCATTTACACGTGTCTGTATGTCTGATGCTGCCTCCTTATAACAGAGAAGACCAAAACAGGACAAAGTGACTTGCTTATAAGCCACAGTGTTAATTTGAGGAGAAATAGGGTTAGACTCCAGGGTTTCTTTGCTGAGTTCTTTAGACTAAACCAGGATATCCTAGCAACAACAGATGTCTATCTATTATGCCTTGACCTGAGCAACTCAGGAAGTGGCCACTTCTCCTCTTGGAAGACCTGGCTGTTTCTGTCTAGATGCAAAAAGGGTGGACAGGATCCAAGCCAACGCCCATCAGGGGCTTTCAGGATTAAGTGGTGAGGTGTGCTTCTAGGGAAAAAACCGGACTGTCGAAGGGGCAGAAGAAAACAATTACCCAGCATCTTTTGCATGGTGTGTCCTAGAGACTAGGGTTTAAAAAAAAAATGAGTTTTGTTTTGTTTTTTGTATGATATGGGTCAGCTCCTTCTGGTTCTTCTGCTCCACAGCGACAACTTCATACACAACACACGTCAGGGGGCAAGTATCAGTTGCATGTAGCCTTTCCCCTCCAAAGCCCCACGCAGCAGCTGAGAGAGACAGCAATTCTGGGCAGAGGCAGCAAGAAGGAAATGCTGGCAGCGTGCCTCACTCAGTCAGGCCTGCCAGGGGCCCACACGCTGTGCTCCGGAGCAGACCTGCGGCTTCTCATTTGGACATGGCTGGCTGGCTGCTGGGTGTTCTTTTGCTTTTTCCTGTTACACTAACAGGTTTCTCCCTTTAAAGCAAAGTTGCTGCTGGCGGACAGAAAACGATTATAAAGGCGCTGTACGCTGCATGAGGCCAGGGACCCAGGGCTCTGTTCTTGACGGACCCTGTAGGCTCGCCCAGGGCCTGGGACAGAACAGGGGCTCAGTCCCTGTCCTCCGAATGGCTAAATCGATGAGGGTGGTGGTGGTAGGGAGATATCTGTGGTTGATGAACTGAAGGTTTTCATAGATGAGACAGCCAGGTGCACAAGGAAAGAAAATGTCCTTGAGTCTACAAAATGGGGCAGTGGAGACGGTTGAGCAAAATGGAACCAGAGCCCCAAAGTAAACAATGTCTGTTCACTTCAAGAGCATACCTAGATGCTTCCCGAACATTCGGCTATGCGGAGAGGCGAGCGTTTCTCCAGGCGAGCGTGCTTTAGTAAAGGTCAGGGATGGGAGCAGGACAAACCCGACTTCAAGGCAGTGAGAGTTTCCAAAGAAAGGCTCCACCAGTACTTTGGGGGGTCTTTCCTATCATTTCTTCCCCTCGGACGCCTTACTCCCATTCTGTGAGCAGCTGTAGAAGTTGCTGTTAGATTTGGAGACCGCCTGTCCCAGGCTGCGGTCACAGTGGTCAGGGGAAGGGCGAGTTGGCAGGAATCCAGACCAGGGCAGGGCTCGGGACGTCCTTTGTCCAGTGTAGCGCATTCCCACTTCTCAGCGATTTCATTCTCGGTGGTGGAATGTTCAAAATTAGGGTCACGTGGACTCTTTACCGTTCATTTTCCAGCTGCCTTACCAACAAGCGTGTCTTCGTAGTCTGCGCTGCGCCTGTGAGCCTGCCAGGGTCCCACCGGCTGTGTCCACCTGTGTTCGCTGGTTGCACTCACAGCCACTGCCCCATCTCTCAGCAGTGCTGTTCTCCCCTGTGGCTGGGACATGTCCCCAAGGTAGTCTAGGTCACCGCACTGCTCCTGTAACTCTCCCGATGACCTCTGAGGAAGGCGTACGTGCATGAGCTTACTCCTCTCACCAGCCGCCCCCCTTTTGCCAGCAGGACATCTGCATAGCCACGGGACCTCCATCCACGCCTCCTACGGGCTGCCAAAGTTGTTTCCTAATGGAGCTTGGTAATCAAAGCCACGCTGTGCTCTGTGCTAGGCAGCGGAGAAGCCTGCCCTTCTCACCTGCTCCAGAGAGGGCTGTGAAGGCCCCCACCCTCTCACAGATTCATCTGGAAGCCTGCAGGAGGCTTGATGGGGGACAGGCTGACTTACAGGCTCAGGAGCATCTACCCCCAGTGGCACAGTCTTCGTTGAACTCTTCCTCCCCAAACTGTTGCAGAATCTTCTCTTAAACCATCAGTCCCTCGGGCTAACAAACTTCTGGCAGGACCTTCCCACATGCCCTGCAAACTTGGCTCCCCTGTGGGACATAGCTTCCCAGCTACAACTCTTTTCTGCCTACGAGGGAGAGAGGCCATGGCACAGAGGTCCGCAGCTTAGAAACAGCTCAAGTTGACCTTTAGAACCTCACTTACCTTTTTGAACATGTGAATTCAGTCTAAACCACAGTGTCAAATGGGTATTCAAATAATAATAGCTACCATTTATTGAGCGTCATTCACATACAGGTACCTTATGGAACATTGACTTTAAGTGTCACAGCAACCCTAGAAGGGAGGTCATATCGCGCCCACTTGTGAGATGACAAAATGAGAAAGGTTAAATAGCTCACCCAGGGACACTCACCTGGTGGAGAACTAGAACTCAGTTCCAGATCTATTTGGTCCCAGAGCCTTTATATTTTTTTCACTACTCACAGTAACTTTGTCGTGAGATTAAAGTGAGATTGTGTACGTTATGCTCCAGGCGCTCAGTAAATGCTCAGTTCTTTTCTACCCTCGTTAACAGTTAACAGTTGTTAGTTTTGTAATGGCTGTTACGGTTTGGTTTTGTTTGTTTATATGGTGATACACCAGGAGGGAAGAGCAGAAATGAGATAAACAGGAAACTTAGTCTAAGAAAACAGTTACCTCTGTCTCTTGGGGGGAGGCTGGTATGGGAGAGAGAGGAAGAGAGAAAACTTTTTAAGGTGAATATTGTACTGTGTCTCTGCATGACAAGTTGCTTAGGATCTGGATAAGTGGAAAGCATTTAGGAAAGGAACCCCGTATTCACCTGTGTTTGGTGAAAAGGCCTGGGAGTGAATAAATGTCAGTTAAATGCAGACATACGGGGCATTTATAAGGTCCCTTACATCAAGTGTCATTTTCAAGGTATGAGTAACACTTGGCAGTGCATTTTCACTCTGGAAAAATAAAGGTAATCTTGAATGAGAAGTAGAAATTGAATGTGGAATGTTCCACAAGGGCTCCTCCGACACAAAGTTAGTGGCAAATTTGAAAGACTCTGGGTTGGCAGAATGCGTATACATTCTGCAAAGAGCAGAAAAGGTGAGCCACAAATCTGCATTAATTCAGGAGAGGACCTCGGGGGGATGTTTTGCTCAAATATAAAAGATCGGCTCGGTTAAAGTGTACAGACAGGAACTAGGACTAATCATGTCCAAGAATGAAACAGGTAGCAAAAACAAAACAGAAGAAAATGAAATGAAAAAGCAATGGGAAGTCAAGCACCTGGGCTATAAGGGCAGATTAGAGGAAGCAGTTAAGACCCCACCTAAATAAGATTATTCCCAGGGTAAAACGTCCAAAGATAGCATCTGAAGGTGCTGGTGATATTTATTGGTTAATTTAGATACTTTCAGACCCAGTATCTTGACATGGTGGGTTTATAAGATGAATCATATTAAATAAAAAGTGGTGCTAAAATTTCATATCTACTGTAAATCTACTTTGAAGACGAGGTGAAAACAATGCTGTGTTTATAAAGAAGAAAGGTCAGAGTCGACACACTAATTTCCCATTCTTCCCTAAAATTGGTTATGCACTTCTTTTATATAATGCATTACGTACAAAAAGATTGCACATGAAACTGAGGGCTTCTGACGGCAGCCTGGCTTAATAAATGGCGATTATTGTTTTTCTCACTATGTTTCAAGTTACCATATGTGGTGAATTTCTGGAACATATCAATCTTAGAGCCGAATCTAATGGGATGTACAGACTTTCTGTGCCACTCGAGGCTTCATGAGCCATCGGAAGTAGCTCGGAACCCCATAATCCTAGAAAGAGGATTGTCAAAGACAGATACTAGTAAACAATTTTTTTTTATGTGAATGACTTAAAAGTCCAACCCCTAAATTACTAGCCATTCTTGGGGGCCTCTATTTTTATCATCAGGCATCAGCAGAAAAGCCCTTCTAGCTTTGATCTCTGAAGAACAAAGTAAAAGCTATTAGGCTTAAACCTAATCAGAAATTGTTGATGGCAAAGCTAACTAGTTAGAAATGCGCTCTCGGGGCATTGTAAGTCACCTTCCCACTCTTCTTTTCCATTGGTGTTATAATTTAAGGGGAAAAAAATATGGAAGACAAGTTTGTCTGAAACACTCATAGGATGCATTTGTGGGCTTTGCTTTTATATAAATATAAATATATATGTATATATTTTTTTTCCTTCAGTTTTTGGCCAGGGCTGAGTTTGAACCCGCCACCTCCAGCATATGGGGTAGGCGCCCTACTCCTTTGAGCCACAGGCGCCACCCTGCTGTTATATTATTTCAAGAAATGAATCCTTAGGAAGCACTTGAGAATGAAGATTTTAGGCCACGCCAATGCTGCTGCGTCTGTTACTAGACATTCCTTAATGCTTGCTGTTCTGTCAGTTGAAACAGCAAAGTTGCTTTTCTTATCCAAAGTCAGCCTCTCCCTTAGAAAGATGTAATTCCAAAGGAAGTAGTACTCACCTGTAGGACCTGCAAAATAAGTAAAAAAAAAAAAAAGAATGGGAAACTCAAGTGTGTGTGTGTGTGTGTGTGAGAGAGAGAGAGAGAGAGAGAGAGAGAGAGAGAGAAACAAACAATGCAGGGTCTGATCCTGGTGTGGCTGCCAGCTTCAGGGTCGGCAGGCCCAGGAAAGTCTAGGGGAGGGAATTTGCAGGGTATTGAGTGCCTTCTTAGATTCAGACTGTATGTGCTGTTCAGTATTACTATTAAAGAGAAAATCTGATACCCAGGAGGGTATTGGTCTTCAAGGTTACTTGCTGTAGGAATTACCTTCTATCGAGTTTGAACTGTGTTTTGAAACAGTTCCAGGAGTTCCTGAGAATACTCTCAGTGATCCTGAGAGAAGTAGGATCGCTTCTTAGGAAATTTTGGAATGTGGCTAGCTTTTATACCACAGGCTCAACAGTGCTCTGAAGTCAGTTCTGACACTTTGTAACTATTGATAACATCATTATGAGTGTGGTTTTGCTTCGTTGATTGTTAGAAGACGCAGAATATGCTAGAGAAAGTACATTCTCTTTGTCCCACTCTGAAAATATTAAATAAAGTGCTCTTCTTCTGAAAGAGTAAGAGTAGGAAAACAGTTAATGTGGAAAATAATCAAGACTAGACTAGAAATCACGGGACAAGTAGACATCTCAGTTCTTAAAGATTGTGTTTCTCACGCTATGTGGACTTTTCTCAGTTAACCACATACTCATGTGTATGAAGATGTTATAATTCCAGTAAAAGAATTGATATATTCACCTTGAATGATTTCATCCATTAAAGAACAAGCATTAAAAAATAAAATTTAGGGCGGCACCTGTGGCTCAAAGGAGTAGGGCACTGGCCCCATATGCCGGAGGTGGTGGGTTCAAACCCAGCCCTGGCCAAAAACTGCAAAAAAATAATAAAATAAAATAAAATAAAATTTAAAAAAGAATGAATGTTATCCATCAGGGAGCAAGGGTATATATATTTTTTCTTATGTTTAACAGTAAGCTTTTTAAAAGCCATATCCCCACCATAAATACACAGATGGATCATAACACTATAAAAATTGTATGAAATATAGACAGAAAATGAAAACCGAGAGATAATATACCACAAGTATAAAAGCAATTTTCTCTTAGGAACTTTTTTTCTTCTTTCCCACTTGCTATCATTCCTGGGCTTTTGTACATTCCTACAGCAGGTTAAGTTTTATTTTTACAGTCAGGAAGAAAGGTCACTTCTCTCGTTGTGAAATATATGCCTGTGGGTAATTGGGAACTAACTCTCTTATTCTAACTTAGCGTCCCATCGCGTGTCCTCTGGGTGTGAATGGGGGCTTCTGCCACTTCCCGGATGACCACATTCAGAGATGGGGAAGGGAAAGTGTCCGTCCCGATCAACAAGCACTGTGGCTTTCCTGGCTGAAACGGAAGGAAGTCTCCCAAAGTGTCTAGAGCCATGCATTATTCTGTTAAAAAATTTTGTTTCTTCTTTTAAATCAGAATCTCCAAAGAAAGTAAAACCAAGATGGCTTATGGGGTGCCGGGTTGGCTGATAAAATCCAGACCTCTTTGGCGTTTCATTTGGATTCATCTCTGAATGCGAAACCCCTGGACATGGGTTTCTGGGTCTGGCTTTCCAGGATGTGATTTCAGTCAAGGAAAGCCTGGTGCCTACCTTTGCTTATTTGTATTCTGGTGCCGTAACCTCCCCTCCTCTCGTGTGTCTTTGTTCTGTTAATCTGCAAAACAGGGCTTGACTTGTGATTAGTCCTTGGAGCTTGTTTCTATTAATCAGTCTGCAAAACAGGTCGACGTGGATGCTTTTGTTCAAGAGCTTAATGCGTTCTCCTTGTCAGGCTGTGGTTCAGGCTGCTTGGTTTGCCTTAAACAGGACCAGGTGGTGAAATTTGGTTTTTATATGCTGATTGCATTGTTAAGAAAGAAAATACTGTTTGAAAAGACAACAGGAAAATGCTGATGTAGGATTGTAGAGCAATCCTTTAGAAGGAGGAAAAGTTTGTAGAAAATATGACTTGTGTAATCCAGTTTTTGATGTACAATCAGCTGTACAATGTGGTTGACTGGAACAGAAAATAAGACATTATTCATATTACGAGCTAGAAGCAGGATGTCAAGGAAAGGTTGCCAATTAATAATAATTTTATGTTTATTTGAAATGTAATTCTCTTTTGATACTTAAAGGGAACACTGTACTTTTAGGTGTAGTATTGGAAAATTACAAAGAAGAGCCAATGCAATTCTGTGCATTTCTTTCCTTTTTCTCTTTCCACCCTCCCTTGCACCAAATGACCTTGCCACAGATTAAAATTATTCTACCTGTTATGTAGGGAAAATTCTGCATCTTAATTTATTTATGTTCATTATCACGGGATAATAACTGACCTATCTGCGGAGAAACAATGTGGGTTAAGTGAGTGATGGTTATAAATTACTTTGTAAAATGGTCATCATCACCGTTTTAAAAATTCTCCTCACTTTAGTATGCAAAGCATAGCATTACTGGAAAAGAATTTTAGTGCCTAACTTTTTCCAGTGACAGTGAGGCTCTAGGAAGAACACAGGTTTTTTAAAGTTTTTTTATTGGAAGGCCTCTTTTTACAGCTCTAAAAATTTCAAGTAAATGTAGCATTCATTACTTGTGAAATAACTGCCCCCTCCAAAAAATCTGTTGAAGTATATGCAAGGAGACCAACTCTCAGAATCCCAAATTGAATTTGTCATCAGTGATAAATTTAGTCCTGTAAGATACTTTAATAAGTGCTTCAGCTTGATTTATTGGTTTTGTTAGTTAACAAGAGTGTATTATGTCTTGTACAGAACTTAGCAGAAGCAATTTGTGACTAGACCGTCCTTGATTAAAATTTTAAAAAAACCCCAAAAAACGAAAGTCTCATTTTAGTCACGGTGGTAATTATTTTCATATGAAATTGGAACGTAAGCATGCCGCAGTCCTGTCATTAATATAAAAAGAAGGAAAAGAAAAAAAAGAAAAATGTCAAAATGTGAAGGGGAAGGCATTTAAAATGTGCTAGTTCTTTCTATTTGTCCATACTTTATTTCCTTTGTGTGTATGCAGAGCGTCTAGGCTGTTTTAGTGGTCGGGGGCTTAAGACGCAGCCCTTGCATATATAATCACTAATGAATGTCAGGATTCAGCTGCTAATTTGAAAGGCTTTGTGGATCTTTCACCCCAGACACTAGAAGCTTCATTAGGCGCTGCTTTGTCGGGCCTGACCTCTGCTGATCCCTAGATCACAGCTAAATACCAACATTACCCCCACTCCCTCCCAGTTGAAACAGTCCAGACACGATGCCTTTGGTGCATATCTGACAGAATCTGCTACTGACATAAACCTGGGTGTCCCTGTACCCTGCCTCGTCAGGAGGATTACCTTCCCTCAAAGAGGTCCCATTTACTTACAACAGTGTTCAGCTGATTGGAGATTTTGAATTTTAAAGCAATTGGCAATTTTTTCTTTCAGTCCCCTTTAAGAAAAATGTACTTGTATGTATGTATATGTATATATATATATATAAAGCATTTATTTTAAAATGTGCTTTTATGACTGTTTCAGGAAAAGCAGTAGACAGCCACTGATTTTTTTTTCTTTGACTGGGGAAAATACATACAATTTATTATTAATGACATCAAATAAGAAAAAAGAAAAGGAAATCTAATGGTATTTGTTTCTTTAGAGGTTTGTCTTCTGGAGTGCACGCTCTTTAAAATAAAATCAAGTAGCAAGCAGGTGGACATGAGCTTTCTGCTTCTGCTCTTTGAAATATTCGGAAAAATGAAACATTGGGCAAATGCTGGGAAGGAAGGCCTTTATTCTTCAGCATTATTATGTATAGATTCTTTCTCGACTGTTCTCAATTCCCTGAGAAATTATTCTGCTTTCGTTTGGCATTTTTCCTTATGTTTGACATATAGTCCAGTGGTGGTGCCTTTCGGCCTTGGATGTAATTATCGATCAGAAAAATAAATCTTTATAATCATCTTGCATGTCCTCAGATCCAGTCATCTGAGTCAGGTCTCCGGTGATCTTATTTTGAAGTGGTTTGAATTCTCCTTCCTTTTTACGGAGAGTCATAAAATTAGAGACGGGAAAGAACTTTCTGATTGCATCACTTTTTCCACCCTTTTGGCCAGTGTGATCTTTCTCCCTGCGGCATATTCCCTGGTGCGCCATTCAGCCCAGTTTCAGATAATAAGACCAGGGAGGCTTCTTGTCCAGGCCCCTCTGGGAAAATGTCCCACGGTCCTTGACATGTGAATATGTTTTTAGGCATGCACACTGAAGTTTTCTCCTGCTTTGAGACTGCTTCCGTGTTCTTAAATCCAGCCCTTTCTCTTGTCCCTTGCTTCTAAATCTTCAAGAACTTGTCTCTGTCAAAATAACCTGCCCGTGTTGGGAACAAAAACACTCTACACATGCAGGGTTTTGCCTTCCTTTTCTTCCTATTCAAAACAACGTTATTTAAGGCGTTTCCTCATTACTCACCATGTGTCTAAGACGTGCCTAAATTGGAATGGTTCATAAATTTTACCTGTAAATGAATCTCATAAATCCTTAGCCATTTTACAGATCCAGCTTCTCAGAATCTTGTTGGTTTTGAGACTTGTCAGGAGTCTAGAAACAAGACGAAGGTTCTATGAACATTTGTTTGTAGACGGACAGAATTAAATTAATCAGTCTTTGGTTTATGGTGATTGCTCTCATTGGCCTATGCCCACCCCGTACTATAATCATGGTATTTATCCATTTATGAGTAACGCAGTGAATGTTTAGTAACCCCCACACACCCAGAACGTTAGAACACTGACAATAACTTGTGTTTATCTATGTGGTCCCCTATCTCTCAGCTCTGCCTTCCTTCTCCAGACATACATTAATCTGAATTTTGTCTTTATCATTCCTTAGCCTATTTATGTGCTTCTTATAACACACGTATCCTTCTAAGCAATAGATGCTTATTGGTTTTGAACTTTATAAAAGGGATTCTGTGGGGTTTTCTTTTAGTTATAAAGGAGTAGGCTTCTAACAGACTGTACGTCCCACAAATCACTACAAACAAAACACGACTCCCTAGAATTGGAGAGTACACAGAAGCAGGTAGATTTTTGTAGGGGAGTTAAAAATTAGAGGGTGGCTGCCATAGAGTTTTTTCCATGTCCCTGGGTTTGCCCTGAGGGTAACCAGAGTTGAGTGTAGTTGTGATGGGGTACGGGTAAAATTTCAGTAGAGAGCCTGTACTCATTGGGGGAGGAAGAACCATCTGAAGGAGCTCAGAGTATCCAAAGCTACTGGAGGGGGTGAAGGGTGAGGGAAGATTCTAGGAAAAAGAGAGAGACTGCCAAATAGGAGGAACACCAAATTCTGTGTATAAACCGAGAAGTCTATCAAGGCCGAGCCACGCAGGTTTGGGCGGATGGAGAGCAATCTGAACGGAGATCTGAGCTGCTACCCGTCACAGGTATCAACATTCAGATGTTCAAAGGATAAATAACAAAATCTCATACAAAGTCTTCCAGAAATTAGAAGAAGAAATACTTTCCAACCCATTTTACAGCTGGTATGACATGAATACCAGAATCTAACAAAGGCATTACCGCAAATGTTACAGGATAACATGCCTTATGAGTAGACACCGAAATACTTTACAGAAGATTAGCAAATCAAGTCTAACAACATTAACGAGGAAAGTTAGTATGTTAGGACCCATTTGGGTTTATCCCAGGCATGTAAGATGAGTGTAACACAAAAATATCAATCAATGTAATTCACCCTATGAACAGAATAAAGGAGGAAAAATGATCTGACCATTTCAATAGATACAGAAAATGCATTTGAAGAAACTCAGCACTTACTTGTGATGAAGGCTCTAAGCATCTAGGAGTAGGAAGGAACTTCATCAGTGTGATGAAGGACCACAGACTCGCAGGTAGCATCAGAGTTAATGGTGAACAGTGGACGCTTTTACAGTAAGATCAGAAATTAGGTAAGGATTCCTGGACTCACACTGCTATTCACCACTGTTGGGCAGTTCCTAAACAGTGTAATAAAACACACACAATAAGAAATAAAAGGAATTACGAGTGTAAACAAAGAAGTTCAAACTGTCTATTTTTGCAGATGATACGGTTGTTAATGTAGAAAATTCCAAGAAATCTATAAAGCAACTATTAGAAGTAGTAAGTGAATAAGAATAAGGTTACAGGATATCAATAAAAAATAATTGTATATTTTTATACTAGCAGCATAAAATTGAAAGTGAGGTTTTTTAAAGATTAATTATGGTAGTACCCAAACCTGAAAATGCTTAGGGGCAAATATAACCAAAGACATGGAAGATCTCTTCGCTTTAAGTCAAACAACAATGGTGAAAGAAATTAAAGGAGACCTAAACAGACAGAGATGTACCATGTTTGTAAATTGTTCTGTTTTCCCAAACTGATTTGTAAATTCAGCTCAGTCGGCTGATTGAGTCAAAATCTCAGAAGGCTTTCAGTGTTTGGAAATAAATAAGCGAGCTGATTTTAATATTTATTTCAAAATAAAAAAGGTTTAGAATAGCCAAAAGTAATTTAAACTACCTGATTCCAGGCTTACTATAAAGTTTTTAGTGGTCAAAAGGAAGTACTGTTGGTGAAAGTAGACATAAATAGATCAATGCGAAAGAAAACTAAGTTCAGAAAGAGGCCTACACATATAACATCTAATTAAATGAATTTGGCACAGTGTCAGGGCAATTTCATAGGGAAACAAATAATCTTCAATAAATGGTCCTTGGACAAATAAATAAAAATATAGAAAACCTTGACCCTTACCTCACATACAAAATAGATGTCAGACCTAAATAAAACAATGAAACCTATGAAACTTCTAAAAGAAAATGCAAATCTTTGCAACCTTGAGATAGCCAAAGTTTTTCATAGATAGGACATAGAAAGCATATCCATTAAAGAAAATCATGACACGTAATATTTCACCAAAATTAAAAAACACTTTTGTTTTGAAAGATACCATTGCAAAAGTCAAAAGGCAGATGACAGTTTGGGTGAACATTTTCAACATATAGATCTGGGAATTACATAAATCTCTATCTAGCATATATAAAGGACTCTTGCAACCCAAGAATAAGAAGACAAACACCCCAATAATAAATAGTCAGAAGATTAAATTTACTCTTCACAAAGGGATATATCCAGGTGGCCAATTGGCATGTGAGAAGATAATCAAAATCGTTAGTCATGGCTGAAATGCAAATTAAAACCACAGCAAGGTACCACTACATTAGAATGACTACACTTTAAAAAGCTAACGCTACCACAAGTGACAAAAACTCATGGAGTAATAAATAGAGCTCTCATACACTGTGGGTGTGAATGTAAGTTGGTAGAAAGTCTTTGCGAACCTTTTTGGCAGTTTCTTAAAAAGTCAACCCGCACTGACCATACAACCTAATCATTCTGCAACAAGACAGATGAGAATGTCCACAGAAAGACTTGTCCAGAAATGTTTCTAGCAGCTTCATTCACAGTAACCAAAACCCATCAGTTCATCGACGCATGAATGGATAAACAATTATGATATAGCCATACTACTAGATAACACTTAAGGATAAAAAGTAATGAACTTTACTAATATGTGGAATAATACAGGAAGTCAGAAGAAGATCATTATATTGAGTGGAAGAAACCAGATGCCAAGGAGTACATACAGTTAAGAATCTGTTGGTATAAAATTTTAAAGAACACTAACTAAGGTGCCAAAGGATCAGCGGTTGCTTGGATGCAGGGCAGAGGAAAGGATAGATTGTAAGGGCCATGATGAATATTTTTAGGGTGGTGAAAATGTTCGATATATTTATTGTGGCCGTGTTTCCTCATTATAGATATTTATACCTCTGCAAAATCTCATAAAACTGTACCCTTTGAATGGATACAGCTTAGTGTACATAAATTTTATCCCAATAAAACTGATTTTTAAAAGGATATTATGCTGAATGTCATCTTCTAGGGCTTGTCTGTTTCATTCAACAGTTATTGGTATGATTTGTCAAATATTTGAAGAAGGAAGGAAGGGAGGGAGGAATATTTATGTCAGTCATTTTCTCTTGGTAGGAAAAAAAGGGGGGGAAGTTATCCAAGTCTTTTTAAACAACACAACCGAAATTCTGGGTTTCCTATCTAGCCATCGTAGAGAATGGCCTTTCTAGAACCAAGTTTGCCATAACTTACGTTCGAGGCTACTGCTGCTTTTAATAATTGGGGAAAACTTCAATTTGTATTGTCAACATTCTCTAATCTATCAAGTTAAGTGGCTATTTTGTTTTAAATCTTGGAGCAGCAATGCAAGATGAGCATATTAGTTAAAACTTTTGGTTGCAAGTAACAGAAATCCAACTCAAAATGACACAAGTTAAAATGGGAAATGACCAGCTTACGTAATTTAGAGTCCATGGAGTTCACTGACCTCAGGTGTGGCTTGATACAGATGCTCGTATGTTATTATTGGAATCCATCTCTATTTCTTGGCTGGGTCTTTAGTTGTTGGCTTCATCTACAGACAGACTCCCCTGTGGTGGCTTCTGTTTGGTTTAACTTTACATTATCTTTCACGAGGTTCTAATTGTTTCAGCTTGATTTGCACATCCTTCCCTGGAGCAGTCCGTGGAAAGAGGACTGAATGCTGTGATTGGCTGGGCCTAGTCATGTGCTCCTTCCTGAGCCAGGCAGGGTGTGAGTTGGGCTCCATCTGGACCACCTGAGTGAACAGTGGAATAGGGGTGAGTTTTCAAAGGAAAAAATAGTGTGCTATAAGCAGAATAAGGTGGATTGAATGTTCCACAGGCAAAAATAACACCTGTACCCTCTCCCAAAGGCTCCAGTACACAGTATAAGTGATACAGTTAAGAAAAGGAATCTTGACAGTGGTAAAATGTTTAAGTTGCCAGTCTTATTTGTCTTGTAGCCTCTTTTTCCAAGACCGTGCCAAAATTTGTTCATCCCAGTCGCTTTGCTTTGGGCACAGGAAGCTGCAAAGGCTCTCAACAGTAGGTGGTGGTGATGACTGAAAATTCTGGAATAATAAATGCCTTTTTAAAATTTACATTAGGCTGAGCAGTCCAACAATGTAACTGTAGTGTTATCTATAGCTGTGTTAAAACACACAGACATACAAAATGCTGCTGCTTTAACAAAACACACTTACTACCCTATAGTGTCTATGGGTCATAGGACTATAATCAAGGTGTCATCCAGAGTTGTGGCTTCATTTCCAGGTTTAACTTGGGTGGAATTCACTTTCAACATCACTCTCGTACTTGTTGACAGGCCATAGATTGTTGGACTGAGAGCTTCAGTTTCTCGTGGTTTTCTGTTGACTGCTGTCCAGGGCCCTGATCGATCATCTGGACCTCTCCATAGGGCAACTCACAACATGGCAACTCGCTTGAATCAACATGAGTAGTGAGAGAGGCAGCAAGTTGGGAAGAGCCATCGTTTGGTGACCTCATCTCAGAAGTAACATCCTATCTCTTTGGTGGAACTCTGCGTCCAACCCATCTCCATTTCCCAGGGTGAAAAGGTTCCACTTAGGTCTAAGTACCAGAAAGAGGGATCATTGGCAGCCTCTTAGAGGCCGTCCGTCACAGTGGCTGTGGTTATAGGGAAAATGATTTTCCAATCCTTCTTGCTATTGAAGATTTTTGTGGAGAGCCTGAATCATGGCCTGGGTGCACAAGGTAGCCAGAGGCAGTTCCAGCAGCAGAGAGAAGGGTTTTAGCAGGAAGGGATTTCTATTTGTGGTTAGAAATGCAAACCAGATTAGAAGGCAAAACTGAAACTGTTGGAGAGTTTTCCTGTGAGATACAAAAAAATGAAATAGAAACAAGCCAAGAAAATAGACACGTAACAAGAAGTGAAATAGAGATACGTACAAAGACATATTTAGAATGTTCACAGCAGAGGACTAGCCACAAACAGTGTCCAAAACTAAGGGATTGATTTAAAAGCCGCAGTATATCCATGTGATAGGATACCATGTAGCTGTTGAAGTTAATTTTTGGAACAGTGGCTTTTAAATGTTTTTAACCACAACTCACAGTAAGCAATCTGTTTTAGTCCAAAAATGAAGTATACATAATTATTTTAAGTGAAATAAAAACTTCGTAGAGGATCCTTATCCTTTGTACAGAAGATTTCCTTTGATACTTTTATTGTATCCTATTTTATTTTTTTATTATGGCAAAATAAACATAAAATTTACCATTTGAACCATTTTTAAGTACACAGTTCAGTGACATTAATACATTCGCAGTACTATGCAAACATCACCATTATCCATCTTCAGAGCTTTATTCTTCCCCAACTAAAATTCATTCACATTAATCCCTCTCATTTCCCTTTCCCCAGCTCTGGATAACCACCATTCTATTTTGCATCTCAAGGAATTTGACTACCCTGGGTAACTCACATAAGTGGAATTATGCAATATTTGTTCTTCTGTGATTGGCTTATTTCACTTCGTTTGATGTCCTTAAAGTTCATCCATGTTGTAGCAAGTGTTAGAATTTCCTTCTTGTTAAAGCCTGAGTAATATATATGTATATGCTGCGTTTTGTTTCATCTGCTAATGGACACTTGGATCGTGGATGTACTTGGAGTGTATGAAGCCTCCTTATGACCCATCCCTGTTGGATCACAACATCCTAAACTACAACTAAGGGCCTTTCCTTCTTGATCTTCCTGCTTTATTTGAGAAGCATATTCTGTACAAATGCCCAGATGTATTCCACATGGTGTGTGCACGACGCTGAGACTGGCAAGAATCACAGTTGGACTTTATCAACATTGAAAAGAAGTATGCCTTTTGTCATTTTGATACATGAAGTTTATAGCGATTATTCTGAACTTGGGCTTTAACTTAATAAGTTGTCTTTCAGGGATCCATGGATTCTGGTTCCAAGAGAAAAAAATAAAGATAATTAGGTGAGACACACCCTAAGGGAATCCTTTTGGAGATCTGCCTCAATGGTAGAAATTTATTCTCATGTCTTGAGTTTCATTTGTTCAATTTAGCTAGCTTTTATTGAGTGTGGTGTCAGGCACAGTGCTAGGTGCTGGGAATATGAGAATGAATACAACAAAATATTGACCCTATAGGACCTCATAAATCTCTTACTAAGAAAAAGACAATTTAAATCATTTAATAGATTGTCACAAGTGTTACAGCTAATTTTGTAACATTTCTCTGGAGACAGATATTACGAGCACAGAATTCTGCTTGGGTGAGTAGGAAAGCCTTCAGGAAGACTGAGAAGAATCTGGGAGAGAATATTTAAGGCAGAAAGAGTAGCAATGTACAATAAATAGAAGCAATTAAGATTTAGGATTTTCAAGTAATTCATTGCCCTGGCATGCAGTGTGCTGTAGGATAAGGTGGCCATGAAGAGCTTGGATTGTATGTTGTTCTGGTGAGCCATGGAAAGATTTTTAAGCAAGAGAATTATTTGGCTATATTTGTCCTTTGGAAAGAACTCTGGCAGCAGTGTGGGCTAAAATGAAGGGAGTCTGGCAAGAAGTGAGACCAGGAACAATAATCAAGAATGTTGTAATTGTCCAGGAACAAAATGTTGAGCATCTTACTTAAAGCACTGTCGTGAGAGATGACTCGAGGCAAGTTGAGAGGATAGAATTAAAAGATTTAGAACTGATGGGCTGAAGGCAAGGGAGAAATTAAGGTTAGATGTCTGGCTTGCTGACTAATAGTAAATGATTTCTAGCAACTTAATAATGAACCATTAACTGTCTCTTATCCAAGAAGTCCTATTGTGAGAGATGTTTGATTATTTGCTCAAGATGTAGCTGAGTGCCCTCCCCTGGCACATCCTGCAAGCTTCTTTCTTTCATTATCCTTGGAGGCCTATTCATGGAGAATCTCAGAGGTTAGAAACTTACTTATGCAAAGTGACTAGAAGCACAAGAGCTGGAAAAGAAGAAAAGAAAAAAGCAGCCATTGAAACTAGAATTTAGTACCCAGCGTTAGGCCAAAGAAGGTAGCAAGGAGAGTCTAGAGTTAGAAATAAGGCCCCACATCCTCAGCTGAGGAAGGCAGGAGATTTTGGGGGGTAGATACAAGTAGCCCAGGGCACAAATGATTCAAATAATACTGTGAGTGATGTGAAGATGTTGGCAGTCTACTTTTTTTCAAAAAACAAAGCTTTATTGAGGTATAATTCATGTATCATACAATTCACCCTTTCAATGTGTATAATTCAGTGTATGCTCACAGGGTTGTGTGACCATGATCAATTTTAGACTTTTTCATAAAAGAAACTCTATAAACACTAGTGGTCGTTCCTTATTTCTCTCCCCTTCCCCATCCATCTTCTTCCTCTGTCCTTCTGGCCCCAATCACTTAATTTACTTTCTGTCACTATCTATTTGCCTGTTGTAAACACATGTTTAAAAAATATTCCTCCTATCTAAGTGTAATTATATGTCCCTCCATCAAATTTTAAGTGGTTCTTCCTGCTTTTTATGGGGGCTTGTTTGCTTGAAGGACCACACCGAGCCAGTGGGGAGGGATAAGTGAAGGAAGAAAGCTTCCTAAAACCTCTGCTATTAGGATCATGCACTGTCCACCGAGCTGTCCTCTTCCTAATGCACCATCTTCTGTTTACCTTAACAGTGATGGTAAATAATAAAGTTGCATAAAACAACACGCTAAAATAAAAGTGGGTAGAATGATTAAAATGAATCGCTAAAAGCACTCAGTTCCCAAGCGCGAGGATGGCCACTCACCAGCAAGCAAGGCTCTTTTGAGTCAAGGTGGCTGCCAAGAGTAATTAGATGTTACTGGTCAAAGGACATGATTCTAGTCAGGCTGAAGGCACTCCCCGTGGAGTTCTTGGGGTGACTTCCAGGACACAGTGATAATGAGCCCCAACTCATTTCCTTGGAGAAATCTTGGGAACTAAGCCATGCGGCTTTATGCAGATTTACTTGTGTTATGTTACCAGATTGGTAGGTGCAGAGAGAGGGAGAAAATTTGCATGCTAATCAATGGAGAATGTGGAAGAAGGACTGATGGTGATAATGCTAATGATGGTGAGGTTAATAATGATCATGGGCCGCACTGGAGGGCTTACTCTGTGGCAGGCACTTTCTGAAGGACTTTATACAACCCTCCATTTAGTCCTCAACCCACTCCTCACGTATCTCTAACTACACAGAGCAGGCAGAGTTCAAGAGACATTAAGTAACCCATACTAATGTACTCAATAAGAAAAGCAGAACCCAACTTGGATCTTTCTGCTATGCTCCTGCTGCATCTGATTTTGAGTTTCTTCATCTGTAGAAAAGAAATAACAATATCCATATATCCCCATCAGGCGATGTGTAATGGGGATTAGGCTAGTTAATGCCTGTCAACTTTCTAGAACCATGCTTGTCTTCTACTAAGCACTCAATGAATATTAGCCATTCTTTTGTATTATTATTATTCTAATAATAATTTTATTATTAGGAGAAAAAGAGGCCATATTTTTAGAAAAATGGAAATGACAAGGAAATAGAAATGCACACCCACGAGGTCAATGAAAACTACACTTCTTTTCTGCCTTCATCAAAGGCTATTAAATGTAGGGCCCGCTATTGTATATTTATTCAGATATCAATCTTAATCAGCTCCTTTGCTTCTTTGGCGGTCAGGGCATTGTAATTCTATTTTTATCAGTTCCTTCCTGTGCACCAGACATTCAAAATAGCATGGGTAAGGATCAGAAATATCTTAATGGATTTGGTTCCCAGAGATATCAGTGACCAGAGGAAGAGTTTTGTAGAAATTTCTTCCTGAGCTGATAAGGAAGGTAAGTGTGCAGCCTGCTGTGAGCCTGCCTGGCATGAAAGGTGTAGATCCAGTGGTAGAGTGTACTATAGGGGACTCTGGAAGAATCTAGAGGATAAAGGTTCCCCATCCTCAGGGTTATGCATGGGACCAGCATTGTGTAATTATTTAGGATGATCCTGCCCCCTCATGAGGTTACCATGTTTTTGATAAACACACATCTTGATGTGATCATGTTGCCCATACACAGACCCTAATACAGAGGTCCCTGTGCCACGAACGTTTTTGTTTGGATGTCGTGCCTGGGCATCTTTTCTTTCCCTTCTTTCTTTTTTTCTGCTTTTTTCCTTATTATTTCACCTCTTCCCCTCCTCCTCCCCTTCCTTTCTTCCCTCCACCTCTCTTTCACTCTCTCTTAGTGCCATTTTGTAGTCCAGCTAATCCACATCAAAAAGTTAGCAAAGTTGGAAACTGAGAGCAAAGGGAAGAGAAATTGCAATCAGGTTATCCTAACAACCTGATTCTTACAGAAATGCATACAGTGCAGGTTTCCTGTAAGTTATGTGCCATTGGGCAAAGTGTGACACCATCTCAGGCAGGACCCAGGCGCACATTTGTCCTTACAAATTTTGTATTTATTGCATGCCTGTTGAAAAGTGTGTGTGTGTATAACCCAATACACTTGTGATTTCATGGATATTTTTGTTTAGGGTGAGAATAAGTTTATTTAAGTCATAAAAGTGAGTCCATATGTAGAGAAATATTTAGTAAATATTAGTACAGGTGGTACACAGATGTGGCAAATGAATCATGACTCTCATATATGAGGACTGAAGCTTGGGGCACACTGACTCACTGTTGTACTACATGGCATCTTTTTCTTACATCCGGGGCCTCTGGGGAGCTCCGTAGAATGTGGGCCTTGGCCCATTCCAAGTCATCTGTAAGGAATATCCATGCACGTCTTGTCTTGGTTCCCTCATAGCATCAGGGAGCCTGTCTGAGAGGTAAGGATTCTGACTATAACCAGCCAGCCCCCTCCCTTCCCCAGCAGCTCCACAGCTGCATCTGCTGATGAAAGCCCAAGGCGTGAGCAATAACTCTGCACCAGCAACTCGAGTCTTTAAACATTAAACATGGACAGCAGGTGTGAATATTATTCCACTGTGATAGGCAGATGCGAGAAATTTCATACCAACGTGTGTGTTTGTTTTTAGAATTGGAATAAGTCTAAATCTGAGCCTTTGGATCTTAATGTGGGAAGGGACAAGATTGCACTAGTGATGGTGGCTCGCTCTGCTTCCAGGCCATTTGGTAGGAGCCCTTTGGACTTTGGTCTGCACTGGCCACCGCTGCTGGCCCTTCAGTTGCCACTCCATGGCGATGGCTCTACTTTCCCTGACTTGGCCCTCGGGATTCCTGCCCAAGCTGGGAGTGGGGCGTGACTTGGGACGTTACCGAGCTGTTCCTGCTAAGGGCCTGTTACTTCTCCACTCAACCTGCCTCCTTGCCAGGAATTCCAGTCATTCCAGCTGAGTGCTCACTGCTCTGGACACCTTCCCTTTTTACTCTAGAGACCTCCTCCTGCTCGCCCTGACTGCATCTGGAAATCCTTCACCTTCACCCTTGTCCCCAGAGGCACTCACCCAGCTCCCCTCCCCAATGTGTTGACCTAGCTTCAACCCCTCCCCTCCTCCCCCCCAGAACAAAAGCCAGGAAGGGTGGGGGTGGGAGTGTTTCTGGCAACTTCTGCTTAAACCATCATATACAAACACCACTGAGGCAGAGGAACCCAACACCTTTTTGGAATAAGGGATAGAAAAACAGAAGAAAATCAAAAGAGATTATTATTTCTATTAACTGTTCTGTCATGTGTGAAGTAAAACGTATGAAATATGTGCATATGCATAAACTGTATTTTATAATATTATACACACACACACACATATTCAAGGCAGAGGCTCAGAAGTGTGTTCAAGTAGGTATAATAGTAAACATAGCTAGTTTTCAATCTGTACCAGAGTTGGCATGGAATTGTAGAATCTGAGTGTCATGGTAGGTTGTAATAATTATCTCTTTCAAATGCATGTTATCCAAAAATTCAGTAAGTATTTGGGGCCAAAAAGCACTGTTTCAGTTGAATTTGCATTTGAAATGGGGACAGAGAACAGATAACCTGCTTAGTCCCTTGTCTAACCATTGATCCACTCTAGACATTGCCCCTTCAGCATTGTTTTAGAACTCAGAGGCCACCCTGATCCTCAGTCAGGTGCTCTGGGGGTGAGTGTCATGGCATCATAGCTCACAGCAGTCTCAAACTCTTGGGCTCAAGCCATTCTCTTGCCTCAGCCTCCCGAGTAACTGGGACTACAGGCGCCTGCCACAATGCCCAGCTATTTTTTATTTTTTAGAGATGAAGTCTGGCTCTTGCTCAGGCTGGTCACAAACTCCTGAGCTCAAGCAATCCACCCACCCTGGCTGGGATCACAGGTGTGAGCCACCACTCCCAGCCTTACTCTGATCTTTTGCTCTCTGTGTTCAAACTTATTCCGCACACCTCACCTCCCTCTGTGCCCGAGAAATGATAGACCAAGGCCACTAGGGTTCCCAAGCTCCTTTGCCAACTGGCTACCAGCACTGGCTCTGGAGTCCAGCTTCTTTGGAGAGCTCTTTCCTCAGCAGACCCAGCTTTTTTGCTGGGCAGCCCAGTATGGTTCTCCCATACTCTGGCCCCCAGCAACAGACCATCTCCCTTCGTCCCTTAACAATGTCGTTTTTCAGTTGGTAAATCAAAGTTCCTCTTCTAGCTCCTTTGAGACTAATTCTCCATGTTAATATTAATTCCTTATTCAATTACCTGACTATCAGACCTTGCTCTCTTAGCTGGGTCCTGATTCAAAGGGAAAGGTAAATCTCAGAAGTTACATTTCTTAAACTAAAATTCTTAGCTTGAAAGTTGAGATTCCATGTAGAAATCCACAGGAGCAAATAATAATAATACCTTTCATTTTTGTCATTCCAGAAATATTTATAGAACACCTTCTTTTGCCAGGTTTAAGAGTACAATGTGTGCTCTTGTGGAGCGTACGCTCTAGCAAGGAATAGGCAGACTGGGGAACAAAATAAATGTAAAAGGAATATACTAGGTGCTGGTGAGTGCTGTGCATGGGAATGAAATGGGGCCATTTGTTGGTGAGTGGCTACTTTAGGGAAAGCCTGTAGCGTCACTGTAAGCTCAGGTGTAGCTTGGAAAAATCCTCCATTCACTGAAACCCTGTACTCCTTTCATTGCTTCTTCAGATTCCACCTGCCAAAAGCTACGAACTATGAATTAGGGCTACATTTGGGCTCCCACTATGTTGCTTTCCATGTACACTATTTTGTTTAAGCAAAAGAAAAAAGTTAAACGGTATTGATGTGGGTCAATTCCTCTCCAATGTACCACAGTGCCCATCACATTTCCGGTTGTTTTACCATTTGAAGTTCACCTTAGTGGCCATATCTACATGAGCAGTGCTGGCGATTCCAGCCTGAACCGTTTGATAGCAGTGTATTTGCATGGTAGCACTTCTCCTGTTTGATAACTTACTATATGCCAGGCACTGTACTGAACATTATGTTTTGGGGGAAGGTATGCATATTCTAGCTCTCATTTTATACACCACATTGCTAAGACCTAAAGATGACTTGGTTAAAATCATCAGTGAGTAGTAGAAATCATCAGTGAGTAGTAGAAATAGGGCTCAATTGTGCTTAATAAATACCAAAGCTGACCTCTTAATTGGGTTGGATTGAACCACAGAGCCTGCGACGGTTATCCATGGTATCTCTTTGGTGCTAACATTGCCTTCCCAACCTTATAAATTCCCTGGGGGATTAGTTACTCGTCTAAATCTTTGCATTATCACAATAGAAACTAAACATAAAGTAAATTATAAATCATAAAGGGCAATTGATCGAAGATAAGCTACAAGTCTTAGCTTGGAATATTCCTAGATTTTTTCTCTTAATTTGATCACAGACTTTTCTGATAAGCAGAATAGCTTAGCAGGTTTCTACCCAGTGGCACAAAATAGACACATGAAATGCCAACTGTTGGTCCAGATGATCGGGAAATAGCCAGTTTCAAGTAGCAAAAAGCCTGAGTTCCCCAATGCTTTTCTAAACTCAAGTACAAGGCACTATAGAGGTAAACGTCCTGGTATTACCATGGCAAAGTGTGGAAAAAAGAACAGTGTGTGTTGTGTTTTCATTGTAGTATTTTCAACTTCTCTTTCTTGGGAAGGACTATCCTTTATTCTGAAATTAGGTCCATCCTATATTTGGGGCTTTAACATTTTTTTATAAATGACTTGGAATAAATAGAGTCAGATAGTGTGTGTGCTTGTGAGAGCGTGTGTGTGTGTTGGTATCCTTTCATGGTAGAATGAAAATTAACAACTTATTAGTACCTAAAACATTCCTTCTAACTTTATTACTTAATAAGATTCAAAAGTCTGGTAAACTCTGCTTCTGATAAGAGAATCAACTCCAATAGATTGACATGTGTTTATCATATTTCTTATTTGGGATAAGTATTTACAAATAAGATACCATAAACATTTGTCAGTGTAATTTAATTTTTATTGAATGCTTACTATATACATTATAGAATCTAACAGTTTAAGTATTCTCTCTAAATTTTAGTTCTTTAGATATTACATGGGTACATTTCAACCTAGCTCTTCCCTAACCAACATTTTCTAAAATTCTCTAGTACAGGGTCCAAATGAATGATGTTTTATTGCATTACAAAATATATAATAGAACCTCTATAAGTTGACCACCCAGGGACTATAACAAACTGGTTAACATATGGGAGTCGTCAACATAAGGAACTTCCACTGGGTGCATGTGGTACATGTCTGGTCTATGAAAATTAGGTAGACTTAAGGAGGTGGTCAACTATGGAGGCTCCACTGTGTATGATATATACACACATATACACATGTATATATAGTAAAAGTTTAGGCACAATCACATATAAGTTTGGATTTTTATGTTGTAAGTGACAGAAAACTCAACTCAAACTAGCTTGAACAAGTAGAATATATTATCTCCCACATTTGACAAACTCAAAGATACACAGGGTGTCCATAAAGTTCATGTGCAGTTTAAAATGAACAACTGTAGCCAGGCACAGTGGCTCACATCTGTAATCCTAGCACTCTGGGAGGTCAGGGCGGTTGGATTGCCTGAGCTCAGGAATTCAAGATCAGCCTGAGCTAGAGTTGACACCCAGTTTCTAAAAATAGCTGGGCCTTGTGGTGGTCACCGGTAGTCCCAGCTACTTGGGAGGCTGAGGCAAGAGGCTCTTGGCTTGAGCCCAAGAGTCTGAGGTTGCTGTGAGCTGTGGAGCCAGGGCACTCTACTGAGGGCAACAAAGTGAGACTCTGTCTAAATAAATAAGACTATTTTAAATTGCACACGAACTTTATGGACACCCTGTATATGCCTTTAGAGAAGGTTTTAATGTGACCTTACACATATGACCGGCATGCTGTTTCTCCATTTCCATTTCTGAGCTCCATTCCCTATAGGCTGGCCTCGTTCTCAGGCAGACTCTCTCTTCTGGCTATTAAAATGGCTTTGAGGAACTCAGAGGGGAGAACAAACTCAGTAAAATCCAGAGACTCATCCGGCTGACTGGTTTGGGTCATGTGCTCACCCTGCACCAATCCCCGGGGCTGAAGGGATGGAGTGCACTAATGGCCCAGGCCTGGCCACAGGCACTACCTTGCTGGGCCCGCAGAGCAGTCAGTTCATGTGAATCCCCACGTGGAAGTCTGGGCTGCCAGGGAGAGGAAATGAGTGTGGGAAAGCAACTAGCAAACGTCTACCAGGAGCTGTTTACTGGGGCCAGGAAATGGACAGCTCCTCTTTGAAGCTCATTTCCTTCACATAATTACAATCATGTAGTGTTTGTTCTCTTCATTGGTTATCAGTATTAGGTTGTAACTGGTATTTCAGAATTGCCCTGAATAGATGGCGTAACTTATGCCTTAGTGACATAAATCTGTATAAAGAAAAGGTGGCAGGGTTTCTAACCTTTCGTTCTGCTTTTGTAAATTTACCATTTGAATAAAATGGACAGATTCAATTCCAGGGTCACTGAGCTATTGCTGACTGTTCCATTTCCTTTTTTTAAAAAACCGCAGGTTCTTTGGGAAAGTCAATCTTTCCTCCTTGCAACAGTTAAGACTCTTTTCCCCAACCAGCCCCCACTCTGTATAATCCTTTTCTTTCCAGATTTAAAATGTGCCTTTTTAGACTTCTTATTAAACTTTCCATCCATCAAATAAATACCAGATGATAGGGACTGTGCCCTTTTCCATACTGTTTGCCATGTGGTTAATAAATACATCCATTTACTTCAGTTTCCATCAATTAAAAATACTACAGTGGCTTTTTATTTAATCAGTTATATGGAAGTTAGAGGGGATGGGAATGGAACATTATTAGGCTTCTTGTTTGTAAGTACTTGGACGTTGGTAAACTTTGCTTGGAAATCCAGTCCAGGAAAATAGATTGCTGGCCCGGAATAGAAACAGGATTTTTTTTTTTCTAAATGAAGGAAGTCATTGTTTAAAATAATACTTGAAAACTTAAAAGAGACTAATTGTCTCTTTCCCTTAAGAGTATTTCTGAATATACTTTTAAAAGACTCTTGGAACCCTCAGACTATTTTCATTTATGTAGTAATATTTTTATGCAGAGCATACATTGAAGTCTTATGCTTTCATGTCCAAGTTGAGTTCTATAGGTGGTAAGTGACATTTGCTTTCTTTCCGTATGTAGCATAGAATCACATGCGTTCATACTAGGGGTTGGTGCTTGTGGAGTTTCTGTATTATTTACTTTTGGCTAATTTCAGCTTATTGTTAGGTTAGAGGAATGCCTATATCTTTGATTACTCCCTGGTAACAAGAACATCTTTACCCTGGAAAACAGGGGGTAATGAAGAACAGGTGTTCAATGTGAACTTTCAATTTTATTTTCTCAGAGATGTGCCCCAAACCAGGGCAAAGCTTTCCAAGTTCTTTAGTGCAGATCACTATATTGAAAACTGCAGTGTTTCCCCTATTGCCTCTCCAGGCTCCATTTCCCAGACCTTGCAGTCTGACGACACTTGAAGGAGGCATAAAAACTTGCTGACTTACGATTGATACCTTGATCAAATGAATTTATGCAAGACGGCTAGTGGCCAGCATCTCGGCCTGAATGTTTACACAGGATAATCTCCTGGAACATAGCTAAGTTTCCAGTTGTGATAGGAAATAAACGCTGCTTACCTTCAGAACCTGAAATAAGACAGGGAAAAAGTTCTAGGGATTAAGTTGTCAGGATGATTCTCTCTTAAATATGTGAGAGCTAGAATAACATTTATTCATAAAGATGATTTAACCACGAAAGCCAGCCCAACTTCCAGGGAATGTCCCTACTTTTTTTAAGGTCCTTTTCATTGTGTGCCTGCAGACTGTGAAGCTGGCCAAACGTCCATCCCTTTCTCCTGTGACAGTCCTGCGGTCCGTGGGTCTCTTGATGGAGATGCTGCAGTCTGGGTGGCAGAAGCGGGTGCCTCCTTCCCACTCCAGCAGGGGCAGACCTGCTGCCTCTTGACTTTACTGTGACACAAATGAGGTGCTCATTAAGTCCCATTCAGTGGCACCTCTGATGCAACATAACCGTTTTCCTAACAGGTCCTTTTAATTTTGTTGTTGTATTAAAATTTGCCTAACATAAAATTTACCATTTCAACTGTTTGTTTAAGAGTACAGTTCAGGAGCATTAAGTTCGTTCACATTGTTAGGAAACCATCATTTATGGTTCATCTCCAGAAATACTTCATTATTTCAAACTGAAACTTTACCCATTGAACAATAACTCCCATTTCCCCTTCTCCCGCCCCTCGCAAACACCAGCCTACTTTCTGTCTGTATAAATTTGACTGCTTTAGGTACCATACATAAATGGAATCATGCAATCTGTGTTTTTGTGTCTTTCCCCTGTCATGTTGTTGTCAGGGTTCATCCATGTTGTAGTGGTGTCTGAATTTCCTTCCTTTTTTAAAGCTGAATAACATTCCATTCTCTGTATATACCATGTGTTGTTTATCTGTTAATCTGCCAATGGACCCTTGGCACTTCCACCTGTTGACCATGGTAAATAATGCTGCTGTGATCATGGGTATATAAATATCTGTTGGAGTTGCTGCTTTCACGTCTTGTGGGCAGATACTCAGAAGTGGAATTCTTGGATTCTATGATAATTCTGTGTTTCATTTTTTAAGGAACTGGAACTCAATTCATTTTTCACAGTGGCGTCCCCATCTCACATTTCCCCCCAGTGATCTATCAGGTTCTTTTATAGTAGACGTAATTCTCATCTCACCCCACTCCTCACAGTATGAGACTAGTAGACTACTAATTCTTGTCAGTAAATGTCTTTCTTCCTTTTTGAGGTGAGAGGGGACATTGGGTTATACATTTATATTGTGGGCAAAGAAAGCAGAAATGCATCAAAAGATGAAACAAAGAAGAAAAACAGGAACTATGACGTAACAGAGAAGAAAAATCAGAATTCACAAGATACAGGATCCTCCAGATTTAAACAGAAAATACTGTACGCAGCGTATGAAACTCCCATCTGTGCACTGATGCTTCATTATAGGGCTCACCTGGTCTTGTGTGGTTTCCACCAATGCAAAATGCCCCATGTGCCTTTGTATCAGGCAAGCTCTCCGTGCTCCGTCATTCCGACACGAGTGTCCATGTGGTCTACAAAGTGGAACAGACGCCGGGCTGACTCGCAAATAAGGTCTCCTTGCTACTGTTCGCCTCCAGATAGATCAAGCTTTGTCCTTTCATTTCTGGAAAAAAGTGTCCACTTGGCTCTCTGAAAACAGTTGCCACCTTTGGGCAAAACTAATTACCACAATACACATGTTCTGCTCGGGATTTCCAAAGAGAAAGAAATGTTCGATATGGGCATATGTTACCCAATCTAACTACACACGTGGCAGGTTTGGGATGAAGAGATTTATTTCTGATTTCAGGAAACTATGTTAACTTGTGCTATTTCTTGGAACAATATGACACCAGAGAGAGAGTGTCTATGTGAAACTTTGTGGATTTGAAAACTGCCATACTGAATATTTTATAATCTTCTCATCAAGGCCTCTTCTTATAATGTGACTTCAAGGCACTGCTGTGGCTTCTTTCCGATGGAGACTTGAACATTTACAGTTGCAGAAAAACCTCAAGAGACTCGGCATTTCAGAAGCCATAGTTTAGGTTTTATTTTGTATGCTGGTATGTTTGTGGATTTTCTCTTTATAAAATTAGAGTTGTCATAGTGATGTTGTCTATTTCGAATCAGATATTCCATGGTTCCCGAAAAGGAAACTGGGTGTATTTATGAGCGTGCTAATCTTGTGCACAGAAAGTAGCACAACACAGATAAATGGGCGTCTTTCATAGATGGAGTGTTTGGGTACTTTTAAATCTCTGAGGATTAAACAGAAAATGTCTTTATTTTAATAGCTGTTCAAAATCTCCGAAGAATTTTAAGTCAGGGGTCTTTTGGTGACTCCAGATGACCACAGTTAACATCATTTTATCAGCCTGATTCCTCCAACTTTAGAACATGTGGTTCCTGAATACAAGTCTCAGGCTTAACCTCAGGGCTTATTAACCCAGAGTCTGGGCCTTTCCTAGACATGAATCAGAACTTTGGGCGGAGGGGCAGGAAATCTGCACTTTAGCACCTGGGGTGATTTTTATGCCCAGTAAAGTGTGAGAACAACTGACTTTGAAGCTGTAGGTGTTTGGGTTGGCTGTGTATTTGTTCCTAGAATTGCTACTTATAAATTGACTCCTGGTGGGGACATCTTTCTTCTACTTCTTAGAAAAGTGGAGAGCAAAAACGAACTATCTTAAAATCCAGTGAATTCGGGATCTAGGTTGGTTGAGATATGGATAATTGTGATTTTTTTTCTTTTTGCTGATTTAAAAAATATTTTTCCTTAATTGCTTGTTTCATTTCAAGCTCATTCTACTCTGTGCTGGAGAAAGAGAGGGGACCTCAGTTACACACATGGGTCACTTCCCAGTTACGTAATTTGGGGTATTACTTTGTCCCTTTGGCCTTCTTCTTTCTTCACATATAAAATGGAAATGTACTAATTGTCTCAGAGTTTTTTTCCAACACTAACATTTTATGATACCCTAGTTTATTTTCTAACTTTTTCTTTTCTCACACTCAAAATATTTTCTCATGTGTGGAAACAGAAAGAACCTTTGACATCACCCAAGCTTAATCTCTCATTTATCAGAAGAGAAGATAGGCTGAGAAGCAAATGGGAGGTGATGCTTTGAAAGAGCCCAGATGAGACCTCGGAGCTTCAGCTCTCAAGTTAGGGCTCCTTCCCCTGTGGTAGGAATCGTATTTCACATGAAGGTTCCGTTCCTTACATTCCAGGAATATTCCCTAAGGATTAAGGCAGCAACAGCAGAGGGTGCTCTGGAATTTGGAAATTAGGAATTTAATGCAGATCAGTTCATTGTGTCATCAAATTCTGTGTATCTTGACTCTGGGGATGAAGATTCTGGGGAGACCCAAATATGATATGTCAGTCTACAAGTAAATCCCATATGATTCTTATTGCTAATTCTAGAATGCCCTGACAGCATATATTCCCAACTTCATTGCAGTCTTCTGGTATATAGGAAAGAAAATTCATGACCTTTGGACTTAGAAATGTGTTCAAATTCTGGTTGATGTATTTACTAACTGTGAGGTCCTGGGCAGGTTACTTTACCTCTCTGAGCCTTATCAATATAAAGGCTAATCACTAGATTGTATATTAGGTGAAATCATAGATGTAAGGATTCCTGGATTTTAGTGACACTCAGTAAATACCAGCTTTCTTTCATGGACCTTTATTTACTTTTGAGAATTATTAGGGTTTCAAAGTGTGCAAATTTGGGGCACATATCAACAATTTGAAAAATTCAAAGGGTCATTTTAAGCTTCTCATTTGGCTTCTGGGAGATACCAGCTTTTAGTAATTTAAAGAGTAAGGACTTTTGGAAAATTAGGAGGTCAAAATGCCACACTCACGTGAATGAGAAACTCTCTTTGAGCTTTCTCTGTGTAAATTCATGTCGTCATTAAGGATCTATCCCCTGAGAGAACGCTATCACAGCCCAGGGCAGGAATCCTCTCTCATTTTGTCCCCACTTTTCCTTTTCATAAAGGAAAAAGTGTTTTCTCAGAGTTTCTATAGAACCTGTCCAGGAAGCATTGCTAGATGGATGTTCTCAAAGCACATTGCTTTACTCCATAAATACTGGTGAGTCCTTTTCATAGATCAGCAGAAGTCATTTGAGTGAATTCCCTCTCATTAAAAGACAGAGAATGAAATTTATCAAAGAAAGAGTAAGAAGACTGGCCTCTGCCAGGAATAGAATTTTCTTTTAATAGCTCATTCCTCTTGGTGAAGTATTAATTTTTAACGGGGATATGGATCATTTTTTTCCAGATATGAATTAATTCCTATTGCTAAGTATTTGTCAATCCAAACCATTTTTTTATTATTACTAAGCAGTTGCATGAATAATTAGTGCTCACATAATACTTTAAGAGGCTAACCTTCCTGAAAAGACAGTGCTGGTCTATATATGAAAACATACAGCATTTTTTTTTCTTTTGAGACAGACTTTCATTTTGTTTCCCTGAGTAGAGTGCTGTGGGTTTCATCATAGCTCACAGCTGTTCAACTCTTGGACTCAAGCGATCCTCTTGCCTCAGCCTCCCTAGTAGCTGGAACTACAGGCATGCCTCAGCACCCCCTGCTAGTTTTTTATATTTTAGTAGATATGTGGTCTTGCTCTTGCTCAGGTTGGTTTTTAAACTCTCGTGTTCAAGTAATCTACCTGCCTCAGCCTCCCAGAGTGCTAGGATTACAAGCATGAGCCAATGCATTCATCCTGTTACGGCACTATTGAAGAAACTGGAAATGCCCAGAATAGATATACTGTGCCCAGGATAAAAAGTAGACTAAAAAACAGGAAGTGGCGGCTAGGCTGTGGCTGTTTTATTCCTATTTCCATTCGATTCTCGGGATTGTAGAATCTGAGGATTGCAACACTCCTTAAAGTTTATCCAACCATCCAATTCATGGAACCCTGTACAACAGATGTCTACGACCCCCCCCACAGACACAACATGCACACACACACACACAAGGGGGAGAAGGAGTATGAATGACTCCATCTACTCACTGCTTAACCGCCCACGTGGTTTATGGAATATGGCTAGGATACTGTTACCCATATATGGTCAAGATTGATTTTCTGGTTGGGTATCAGTCCCTGGTGCTCTTGCCCTGCCATGCGTGTGTTCCGCTCATAAAACAAGGATGTATGTTCCACTCAAGCCTCCTTCACTTGAATCATGTCCATCTCACCCTTTGATAGTATGTGAGACAATTCCTCAAAGAGTCAAAGAGAACTTAGTGTTTTCTTTATTCATTGTTCTCCAGATTCTTCATTTGCTCTTATTGTTGAGAATGACCAGCAGAACTAAAGGAAATTGCTATAAATTCCCTCTCTTATTCATAGTAGTACGGGTTTTCTATAGGGAAACCGTATAAAGAACCACTAACGGCATGTCTCGAGAGAAGTTGAAGGTCTTAGAAAGCATGTTCTACTTGAAAACCTTACCCAGGCTAATTTTCCATCTGTATCAGTTCAGGGAAACTGAGTCACAGAGCCTCTTGTTGAAAGCATCACTGTGTCACTCTTGAAGAGCAGAATGGTTGGCAGGTTAATGAGTGCGGCAGGGCTGCCCAGGTGAGGAATCTTTACCTTTGTGAGTGGGGAGCTCCCACACCTCATCACGTTAAGCCAAGCTGATCTGCAAAGGGATGGCTTCCTGGGGAGAGCAGCGATGCTTAATTGATTTACACTGTTGATGAAGCACACAGACGTGACTTCTGATTACCTCCCACCCCACGTAGGGAAGAAAGGATAGATTATACAAGCGCCCTTTGTCATTAAAAGAAAAAAAAAAGACACTGGACTAACCTAAGGATATATACTTAGCTTTTTTGTTTAATACTGTAAGTGCAAAACAAGTTTTGTGCTTTAAGTATACATTTTAGTAATAAAATAGAACTATGACTCATTCCAGAAGGCAGCCTTTAATTTTTTAGAACACAAAGAGGAAAAAAGAGAGAGAGACCTTTCTTTTCCATAATAGTTGTCCAGTCCCTTCTACTTGGCTTTTTTAGAGGGCCCTGGACAGAACTTTTGGTCCCGCTCTGGCAGTATTGCTCGATGGGACAGAGCATGGGCTAGCACCCGTGCAGGAATGCGACGAAGGACACTGGGCTGGTTCCCAGGCCTGTTTACTCTGAGATCCAGCCAAGCCAGGCTTGGCTTTTGCTCACCTGTCACTGCAGCAATATGTAGTGACATTTCAAACTGCTAGCATGGAAACAAGGTAAAAACTGCTTGGGACAACTGGGAAATTTCATTTAGACAGAATGTCAGACCTTAGTCTCCAGTGTAAATACTCAAGGCTTGGCTCTGTCCAGTTATGCAATAGCGTTTGGTGAGAAATTAAATCAGAGGCTAGTGAAAATCCAGGTAGGATCGAAATGTGTTGGGAACATTTAAATTTCTCCCCTGATTGGGGAAACCTTATGCTTCCCTAGCCTTTAACAACCTGGACGAGGCCCCAACAGTCTGGAATAGGAATGTGATGACTGGATCTCTATGACAGAGAGGAAAATTCAGAGCTTATAGAACCCCTGTTTTTTTTTAAATGCTTTAGTCTTCAGAATCTAGCCCAACACTGGTTGTTTAGATTTGCTCAGCAGCCTAACCCACATTCTTGAATAAGCAAACAGGGTTCCAGCTCTAGAAAGATGAGCTGCATATATTCATACACCATTCTATCCATTTTTCACACACAGGATTTTTTAAAAAGGAACAAGAACAGGGTCATTTTCATTCTATTGTGAATCTTTTTATCTTTCAGGGATCAAATTATCAAATTTCAGGAAACTTTGTTTTAACTGGGTCATGCATTTCAAAGGCCATCTTTATGATCCTCGGCAGAAACTTTGAAGTTGTAAAAAATATTTTATCATTTTATTCCTCCAGTGAATCCCCCCCCATACACACACACACATAACAAAAAAAAACACTCAGGGAAAATGTTTGCCTTCACTTCCTGCCATTCAGCACTGTGCATTGTTAAACTGATGTAGTGTTTACACACATCGTGGTTATGGCTGTAGCCCGGCTATTGTTGAAGGATGTTAGACAGCCATTTATCACAGTAAACCCATTGTAAAAATGTCCTTCTAGTTAAATGAGGCTTAGATTTAATGAGGCTGTAAGAACAGAACAGGTTTTTGACATACTGTAAATAAGGTTCCTACAGTAATGTCATCGGGATTAAGGTGCAGATTCCTTTTGTTTTCAAGCAACAATAGCCTCCTTGCCAAGGGAAAAAAGAAGTATCCTCTCTTTTAAAGGAATCTTTTTAGGAAGTTGTTGCTTACTTAAAGAAATACATGAAACAGAGGTTTGTGTCCAGGAAATGACAAGATCAGAGATGAGCTCTTTGGGAAAGAAAGGACGCTCTTCAGAGTATGTCACAGTGGCAGGGAGAGCCCCAGACGACCCTTTATTGATTCCTGCTGCATGCAAATACCATTCAAATGTGGTCCTGGTCCCCTGCTCAGGGAGGGCAAAGCCTGTCCCAGAGAGGCTGAGTCTGAGATTTCTGCCCAGTCTTTGAAGGGAGTAATCAAGTTAGTCATAGCAGGAGGGCATTTGCCCTTTCAAACCAAGTAGGGAAGCACAGCATGGAAGAGACAGTCTCCTTAGCTTGGTCTTGTGTGTGTTACAGTGAAATCTGCCATTTGGAAATCACTGAACAAACTGTAGAAAATGACCAAAAATTCCGGTGCACTCAATTTTCCCCATGGGAAGGAAAACTCAGTTATTTTTTCAATGTCTAAGGAAATGAATTCAGTGAGAATGTCACCATACACAGTCAGATGTGGGTACATAGGGCTTGGCATTACCATTGGGCTTGTGGTACACAATTTACAAAAATAGCCAGTCTTGAAATTGCCCTATTGGAGAGAAATTTGATTGTCTCAGAAATAAAATAAAGTGGTCAGTGTCTTCATTTTGCCGAGGGCCCCTGTGAAGCCTCAATTCAAAGAGATCAGTTTTGAAAAAGACTAAATTAAAGGATACCTTGACAGCCAAGAAATGGCACAGAGGCAGCTCAGCTACTTCTGCAGAGTCCTTAGCACCTTCCTGGACCTGGATCCCACCAGAGTCGTGGAAGCTGCTTGGATTGACCCTGAAGTTTGATGGGACAGTGCATCCCTTTGGGCTTGGACCCCAAGTTCTCAAGGTCCTGGGGAATTCATTGCTTCTATTTTGGTTTATTTAGTTTAATTTTAGCTGCTGACAGTTTAGTCTTTTCTATTTATTTAATGTTCTGAGTAGTAAAATAGAAATTCAAAGGGCAAGATTTCTCTGCAGTGCTCACAGCACGTGACTCAGTTGTGCATCCTTGCAGGGAGCGCCTGCTGACTTCACCAGGAAGTCACACTGGGACAAGGTGCAGTGTGTGTGGGGTCTCCTCTGCCACGTCTCCATCTTCAGCTGCTCCCCAAGGCCCTTTTTTCCCCAGGTCCCAATTTTGTTGTCAGTTCCCACCATCCTTTTTGCAGAGTCACATAGAATTGTGTTGGCAGAGACAGTTGGCCGTAGTGTCTTAGCTCTTTCATCCTCACAGTGGTTTGTGTAGCCCCGTAGCACTGGACGAAATGTCTCTCTAGACACATCCTCAGGCAGCTCCCCTTCAAGGAAAGGATCTAGACCCAGAGGCACAACAGTGAATCGAGCATGATTCCTGTTACCCGGAGCTTGTGTACCTGTACAGTGATTCTCAAACTTCATTGTGTGCAAGTCATAACCCACCTCCAGGGGTTGAGATTTAGTGGGTTTGAGAGGAACCCAAAAGCCACAGGTGATTCAGATGCAAGGACCACAGGAGAAAAACTGCAATAGTGAGGAGGGGAGACACAGACGCAGCACAAATTACAATTCAGTGGGAGCTGTCTGAGCAAAAGGCAGAGAGTGCCGTAGAAACAGGGGAGGTATTTGTGCTACAGGATGTGCTGGGGCAAGATCTGTAGACCAGGTCATGTTTAAGCCAGATCTTGAAGGATGACTCAACTGTGGCCACTTGGCAGCGGTAGAAGGAAGGCCTCCTAATCAGCAAACAAGATCAAGGGAACGGAGGTGAAAGAGTAAAGGGCACATAGGAGTCAGTCTAGCAAGAGCCCTGGGTAAAGGGAAAATTCTGTCTGGAACTCAAGAATTTGGAGTTAATTCATAGGCAGCAAAAAGCCTTTGAAGATTTTTTTCATGGAGAAGTGAAATAATTTGACTTCTGCTTTCTTTTTACGGTGACTGGAAGCAAAGTTGGGGTTTTAGCATTAAATGTGCTAAAAGGGCTGGGTACAGCAGCTTACACCTGTAATCCTAGCACTTTGGGAGGCTGAGAAGTGAGGATCACTTCAGGTGAGGAGACCAGCCCGAGCAATGGTGAGACCCTGTCTGTACAAAAAATAGAAAAATTAGCTGGGTGTGGTGGCATGTGCCTATAGTCCCATTCAGGAGGCTGAGGTGGGAGGCTCACTTGAGCCAGGACTTCGCCAGAGGCTTTCTTCTTTTATCTGTAATCAACTTTTTCACTTCTGCTTGCTCTTGGTCCGTGAATTCATTCTTTGATTCCCGAGACCAAAGACCCAGCAGGAAAATTCCATTATCACCAGTTACTCAGAAGGCTGAGGCAGGAGACTCACTGCAGCCCAGGACTTTGACATTGTGGTGAGCTATGACACAATGGCACTCTACCCAGAGCAACAGAGCAAGACCCTGTGTCAAAAAAAGGACAAAATGAAAAGCAGGAAATGGGAACCATTTTTTGGCTTGGTCCTAATCTACACCTTTTTTTTTTTTTTGGAGGCAGAAATAATTGGCATGATTCCATTCTTAATTTAAGAAATCAAGGTTAAACAACTTGGCCACAATTGCATGGAGCTAGAACGAGGGCAGAGGCCTACTGGCCCCCCATCTTTGACTGGATTCCCCACTATAGTCTGTCAGTCAGGGAGATTAATCTGCTACCATTTCCAGGCACCTGAAAATGTTCTCTCCCTACCCCTCTAATTCACGTGCTAATGAGTCCCACAGCATAATGCAGTGTATCCTTTTGAAAGTTCCTCTAGCATTGTTGAAACACACATGGAAATGATAAAAGTTAAATGGACATTTGTGGTACAGGCTTCTTTGAACATTAAAATAGACTCTCTCCTAGAGTGGTGGTGGTGGTGGTAGTGGTGGGGTTCCTGATAAGACTGCTAAATAGACTGCATTTCTGGCCCTAAGGTAAAGGATGCTTAGCAGCAAAATCCCTGAATCAGACAGTTTGAATGATAAATAAGAGGACATTGGACATTTGGAATCTGTATTATCCATCATAACAAATGCTGCCTGCTGGCAAAGACCACCACCCTCGCTCTGATCTCTCACTTCAAACTGCAGGTGGGTCAGGCTAGCAGTGGGACTTGTGTTTCTGAGGCCTAAAAGCCAAGGTCCTTAGTCACGAGGGGTCTCAGCTTTGTCATGTCTAATCACAGAATGTCATAAAAGCAGCTGAAAGGTGAAGAAAAGAAGCCCCAAAAGAAAAAGTATGAAAAGGTGACATGTAGCGTTGCATTGAGTTCCAGATCTAGAAAACAACTTTATAGTGCATATAGTCACGGTCCTCTTCATCTTTGCAGAAGAGGCATGGGCTCAGAGAGGGGAGGTGATTTGCTGGGACCCCACAGCTAGTTGGTCAGGATGCTGGAAGGAGGAACCCGTGTGGCTCTTGCTACCACACCAAGCTGCCGCTCTCATGTCTCATGGTACTGGACAGCCGACAAATTATCATACAAGATCTGCTGGGATGGTTTTTGCATCTTTTAAAAGCAAAAATTAAGGTGATCCGGAGAAGCCAGAGAACCTATGAGACCTGGTTCAGGACTTTCGTCTCCTGCTTACCATCTGTGTGGCCCTAAGCCAGACCTCCTCTGAGCTTATTACTTCTTCTGAAAATGGGGTTAATATTCCACGTCTTCCCTCTTACAGAGTTTCTCTGAGGGCAAAATGTGTCGTTTTATGCAGAAATGCTTGGCAAACTGGAAAATTCCACTACAACATATGCCGTTAAACTCTTGGGTACGAAACATGGGTGCAGAATAGGCCCCATGGAAGTTCACATATTTGGCTATTCATTTTCTGTAAGTCTGTTTATTGGGTGTTTTGGAACCACCTAGGAGTGGCCTTATTGCTATACTGTGACTACAGCGTTAGGAACCAGGAGCAGCTGTTGTCAAATCCCAGCTCTGCCATTTGCTCTGTTCTGGTCATTGGAAGGTTACTCTACTTCTCCAAGCTCAGATTTTCATCTATAAAATGGGAGCAATAACAGCATTTAATTTATAAGACAGTTGTGAGAATCAGTGAGATCACATATGTAAACTACTTTATGTAGTGACTGAAATATGAGAACAACTTATAAATAATGTCTGTTAATGTGAATACTGCTTCAGTCATTATAGAGAGTGGCCATAAAGTCCTAAATCGCACACTATTTTAAATTGCACACGAACTTTATGTCTGTCCTGTGTTTATTCTTTATTTTGGTCAAAACAAGAAGTGAAACTGTGGTCAAGGCCAAGGTTCTTTGGTTAACCACATCTTCAGTTCTAACCAGGCCTGGCAGTAATAGATAATTAATATTTTGAAATGAGGTAATGAATTCATGTTATAGGGGAAGAAAGGGGGGAAAAAACCTTTCTTCTACTCTCTTATGTTAAATGTCTGAATTTTTTAATTCAACTGACAATAGATCAGCCAGAAAAGAAAGCATACAAGGGTATTAATACTTTCAATGTTACTTGCACAGGGGCACCACAAAGAAAAAGTGAAGGGCAGCGTCAATGGCTCAAGGAGTAGGGCGCCGGCCCCATATACCTGAGGTGGCGGGTTCAAACCCAGCCCCAGCCAAAAAAAAAAAAAAAAGAAAGAAAGAAACAGTGAAAACCCAAATGAGTGGTTATACTTGGGGACTTATAAACTGTTTTAACACAGGGTAATAAATTGTGCAGAAGGGACTAGACAAAGGAAAGGTGTTTGGGCTTCTAGGACAGATACACTGTGGGACCGTGACTAGGAAATATATGGGGGAAACTAACGGAAGAGAAGGGTTAGTTTGGGAAGGCCTGTTTATGCAGACCTGTCTCAGTGCCTGTTCTCGTGTCTGGTGAGGGAGCCTCTCTCTTCATACTGGTATAGGAGAGGGGGCATTTATAGTTATACCACTATCTATCCCAAAGGGGCATGGGGGATAATAGAGAACTTTTTCTGCATCTATTGATTCTCACTTTGCCTTCAACTTATGCCAAAGTGGCATATTTTGGGGTGGCAGCTTCTGAACTCCTTCAATATACAAACACTACAGAACTGTCAAGTTCATGCTCTTCTGCTTAATTTCCAGCTGTACTTAAGAACATTTATTCATTCATTCTGTTAACATTGATGGAGCACCTACTGTGTTCTAGGCACTGAGTTTGGCAATGAATATATATTAAGGAATAAAATAGACCCAGTCCTTGCTGTGGTAAACTTAAAATCTAGTAGGGGAGACAGGAAAACAAGCAAATAAGCATATTACTAAAACAAAAATCCAGACTAAAGAATTACAGTAAGTGCTAAGAAAGATGCATACAGCAGGGGGTTAAAATATTAGGGTGTTCTCCTCTGAGTTGACAAGTAATACCTTCTGAAATTAAAAACATTAACCACTTGCCTTTCATTTTTGTGGAAGAAAGTTCTCTAAAAAGCCCATTTCCTTAGATGTCGGATTGGACTCATTGCAGTCTTAATAGCTGATTTAAGAATAGATGTGAAAAAGCTGTAAACCTTTAGTGCACAGCATGACAACATGTGAAAATCTGTGGGACCCGAAACAGTCAGAAGCCAGGCCTTGCGCCCAGAGATGGACCTCTACCCGTCTTAGGAAAACATTGCTCTTGTGATTAGACTCATTCACCTCTGAAAAAGTACCCCCTTGGAAAGAAGGTGAAGAAAACACACAAAGGTTTCCCTCATCTTAAGCCAAGGCTCCCCTCTGAAAATGTCCCTGGGTGGGGTTCAGTTCGCAGAACTGAACCCCCTGAAATTATGGGTCAGTTTTGTGTCCTTGGTGTAAATGTGAATTTGCTCTTTTGAAGGTCTGTAATTGTCCTCACCTTCTGAAGGGGGTCTGCTCCCTAAAATTGTAAATGCAGCGCTGAGGGTCTGGTGGCGTCTGAGATGTCTCTGCTTCCTGGGCACCTAGCACGCAGGGGCTATGGAGTCCAGCCTCTCAGGTGGCACTGGTCGAATGAAGTAAAGATTTGTTTTGCCGCAGACCCCTTGAGCTACCAGCAAAGGACAAAACCTGAACGAACTCTGCCTTTTCCGCCTTCCCCCTGCCCAGCTGAGCAAGCCCACATCTTGGCGGCCGTGCCACCCTCTTTCACGTGCCGCTTTGCACGGGCTGCCTATTTCCCAGCTATCAATATCCAGCAAGCTGGCTCTTGTCAGTCTCATTTCTGGTTGCTGCTGCTTCTTGACACTTCACACTTTATCACCCACACACTGCTCGGCTCCTATTACCACGGATCTCAGCATTGCTAATAAACAGCAACACCAGGGCCATATTTTCCAGTCCCTGTCAGGTCACCGCTTTCCTGGGTGAAATAAAAGTCCTATTAACATGCTCCTCCTCATTGCCTCTGACAGATTGATTAATTAGGACTCCTCTTTAGATGACCTCCTCACTGACACGACAAGGAGGTGAATATAAAATGAATAGTTTGCCCATATAATGGGCTACTGTGGGTTTGGGATTTTTATCAAATCAGACTGTCGGAAGTTACAAACTTGTATGACACTCCAGGGCGTGCAGCAGCAGCAGCCGGGATGTCTTCTGATCCAGCCGACCCTGTCACATCCAGGCAGAACTTGAATGCCAGGCTGTGGGGCAGGGAGAGCCCACCTCAAAAACAGCATCAGGTCTGCCTAGAATGACCCTTTGTTTACGCAGCCCAGTTCATAGAGTACAGACTTAATGTTCTTTTAAGATAATCAAATAAAATGACCTTTTGTTTTCTGCTGCTTTTCTTTCCTTCCTTCCCTCCTTCTCTGCTAGAAAACACAATCTGTTAGCTTTGTTGTTGCTTTGTCTTTCAGAAGGCTAATGTGAAACCGTTACAAAAGAGCACTTGAGTTAAATGCCTACGTTTCCGTTGTATATCACTGTTTTCAGGGAAATCAGTAACTTGGACATAAAAAGTCATTTTAGATTGGAACTCTCGGAGTGGTGGGGGAAGGCTCTGACAGTCTTGGCATAAAAATTGGGCTGCTTGCTTTTCAATAAGGGACTGTGGAATCGGAGGGGTGTTCATTGGCTGCCTTTGCTCTTGTGTACTTCCTTAGCCAGGGAATGGCTTGGGAAGCCATTAGCCAGATTGAAATATACAAGGGACTCTCTAATTGCTTTACCAAGCAGGCTTTGTAGATATTTAAAATCCTGCCTGCAAAGAAGAATGGAACAGCGTGGCAAAATACAGAGGCTATAGCAAGCAAACAAACATTTACAAGGATTCCTAGCGACGGAAGGCTGTTTGTTTCTTCTGCTTAACTTGTATTGGTTTTTTATGTTTTTTTATTTTGCAATGTGTAAATTTATTCTTTTTAAGCATTCCTGGTAACATCTAATACTTTAAAAATGTTCCATTCCATTTCAGTGTCTTTCTTCCAAAGAAAAAGAGTTTTAAGAGATCAAGCCAGCGAACACCTAGCATAGAGCTTGGTGCTTGGCAGGGGCTCAGTATACAGGTGCCAGGCTAAGCTGAATGAAGCATCTTTGCACAGGAGGAATTCCCAAAGGGTGAAACCCTAGGAAAAGAGAGTAGAAATGGGAAACTGCCAGTCTCTTCTAACATGTCCTATTTTTTGTACATGGCCAGAATTCCCAGGGCCAGAAGGAACTCGCAAGCTTTGACTTTAACTGTAAAGCTATTCATTTTGTATTAGTCTAAATTTGAGATGGGTTTGTAGCAATTTGGTTTTGTAGCTATATGCAGCCAACTAAGTGGAATACTGGGTGTTCCATGGAGAAATGATGGTACTGTTAGAAAACAGGATCCTCAAGAATATAGACACCCCACCTCCATCATTTTAGATGTGATAACAGCGAATCCAGGGAAGGGAGCAACTCCTTGATAAAATACTGCATGAACTTGAACAGATACCTGTATACCTACATTTAGGCCAGCATTATTCAGAACATCCAAGAGATAGGAGCAACTCAAGTGTTCACTAACAGATGAATGAAGAAAACAAAATGTATGTACTTAGCAATGGAATATTACACAGCCCTAAAAGGGCAGGAAATTGTTAACACATACAATAACATGCGTGATCCTGGAAGAGATTATGGTAAATTAAATTCACCACACACAAGAGGACAGATTCTATATGATTACATTTGTATGAGGTAACTAGAGTAGTCAAATTCATTAAGATGGAAAGTAAAATGGCAGTTGCCAGGGGCTGCAGCATAGTGGGGAGTTATTATCTAGTAAGTATAGAGTTTTGATTTGGGAAGATGAAAATAATTTAGAGATTGATGGGCGCACAATCACGCGAAGGTACTTAATGCCACTAAACTATACACTTAAAAATAGTTAAGATGGTAAACTCTTACGCACATCTCAGCACAATAAAAAAAAAAAAAAAAGATTACACTAATTTGTTACAGACTAGACTATAACTTGGGTCCCCTGAATACCAATTCAGTGATGGAATAAAAAGGTCTTTGGCTTGGGAGTCAGAAAGTGTGGAATGCAGTTCCCTGTACAAGTCAATGGTCTTCAACACACCATGTTAGCCCCCTGAACCTTGTTTCCCATCTATGATATGAAATGGTTGAACAGCATTCCGGCTATTCCAGTCTTATCACCTGCCCAGAGCCCGTCTCCAGCCAGAGTTCTCTTTCTGGACATTATGATGTGGCCAGCCTGAGTTTTGCTCTCTTTATTTTTTTCTTTGTCAGAGGTCATTTAGTCAGTGACGGAATATCTAGACTAGGTGGTGTCAGGGGAAAAGAGTGAAAGAAAAGATGGAAGATTTAAAACAACTGTTCATCTCTCCCAAACTTAATTTCACAATTCCCAATGAGGAAAAGAAATTAATGTAGTTGCTGTTAAGAAATTGCCATGTGTCCTGTTCTTTCATCCCAATGTGGATGATCATTGACTCCCAGAAATCCCTGACAAATAAGTCAGAAGATAAGCTAAAATCTGTTTAATTAAGGTAGTGCAGGGGGCTTGTTCCATGGCATACACAGTGATGAGAATTTAAGAAAATAATGCTATCATGAGTACATCAAATTTTGTAATGTTTTAGTATAAATATTTTTTTCAACTAGAAGAAATTAAAAATGCCAACAAACCAGCACAGCCCAAAAATGTGTGGATACTGCTAGTGGGAATGCAAACTAATACGTTCCTTTTGGAAAGATGTTGGGAGATCATTTAGAGATCTAAAAATAGACCTGCCATTCGATCCTTCAATTCCTCTACTAGGTATATATTCAGAGGACCAAAAATCACTTTTAACAAAGATATTTGCACCAGAATGTTTATTGCAGCCCAATTCATAATTGCTAAGTCTTGGAAGAAGCCCAAGTGCCCATCGACCCACAAATGGATTAATAAATTGTGGTACATGTACACCATGGAATATATGTAGCCTTAAAAAAAGATGGAGACTTTACCTCTTTCATGTTTACATGGATGGAGCTGGAACATATTCTTCTTAGCAAAGTATCTCAAGAATGGAAGAAAAAGTATCCAATGTACTCAGCCCTA
>CAUYRH010055081.1:0-14756 GCA_963574655.1 Perodicticus potto | reverse complement strand
CAGGAATCGACTCCTATAACTTTAACAGTAGAAGAAGACAAGATAACAGGAAAGGGGACTTCCCAAGTTGGGGTCAGGGAAGGTGAATTAGAGGGAGGAGTTTTGATCATGACTAGATCTCCAGGAGGGAAAAATTCCTGTTTTAGTTAGTATGTCCCTCCCCAAACGGGGAGCAGGACTTTCAGGGGCCTTGTTTCTTTTCTTTCTTTCTTTCTTTTTTTAAGACAGAGCCTCAAGCTGTTGCCCTGGGTAGAGTGCAATGGCATCACAGCTCACAGCAACCTCCAACTCTTGGGCTTAAACGATTCGCTTGCCTCAGCCTCCCAAGTAGCTGGGTCTACAGGTGCCTGCCGCAACGCCTGACTATTTTTTGGCTGTAGTTGTCATTGTTGTTTGGCAGGCCTGGGCTGGATTCGAACCCTCCAGCTTTGGTGTATGTGGCTGGTGCCTTAGCCGGTTGAACTGCAGGCGCCGAGCCTGTTGGCCTTGTTTCCCTGTGATCTTCCTGAATGGAGGCAGATGGTGCCTGCCTTCTCTACCTGCCCAGAACCCAGGATGGAGGAGATCAGCTCCCTGCCTCCCCAGGGACACTCCCTCACCATGGGGCATCATACATGCTCATAACCTGTTCCCTACCACCCACCCTGGAACTCCCTGCAACAAGCTGTGGGCCAGGCTCCTCAGGGGTAGAAGTAGAGACTGACAACAGGCTTAGGGGCAGCCCTTCTCAGATAGGGCTCTGACCCTCATCTTCTTGTCATAAAAGTGGTTTCCAGCAAGGATTCAGCTGAGACCCAGGGCATGGCCAACAAGACAGTGGCGGCCCAGGGTGGAGGCAGGGAGAGCTACCCAGTTGAGGAGAGAACTTGCATTTTACTTCCCAAACCTAACATCTTTCTTTTGAATCTGGAGTTAAGAATATACGTGTGGTGGTTTTTGGCTCATGAAGGGTCATCAGAGCTCTGCTGAACCGAGTTGGGGCCTGAGAAGGCCCAAGGAAAAGCCGATAATACTGACACTGTCTTTATTTAAAGTTTTGGTAGTTTATCATAGACTTTTCGCATTAATCTTGATATTTTAAAAATACTGAATTAAGGCTTGGCGCCTGTGGCTCAATGGGCTAAGGCGTCAGCCACGTACACCTGAGCTGGTGGGTTCGAATCCAGCCCGGGCCCGCCAAACAACAATGATGGCTACAACCAAAAAATGGCTGGGTGTTGTGGCGGGCGCCTGTAGTCCCAGCTACTTGGGAGGTGGAGGCAAGAGACTCTCTTGAGCCCAGGAATTGGAGGTTGCTGTGAGCTGTGATGCCATGGCATTCTATCCAGGGTGACAGCTTGAGGCTCTGTCTCAAAAAAAAAAAAAAAAAAAATACTGAATTAAAATGTCATTTATCTTGATCATTGGGTTTTTGGCCTCACCCTATCTCATGCCTGAGGACTCATGCAGAGCTTCCTGGCATGAAACCACATGACCAGGGGTTCTGAGTGGGACCTTCCCTTATCCAGTGAAAGTCTGTCTCCCCATGGCCATGGCATGACAAGCTCAGAGAGTTTAGAAGCTGCCATGGACAAGGTATGATTGTCCAAAATGCACTGGCTATGAGCATCCCTTGGTACCTGCTTGGGTTCTTCTGGCACCACAAGCTGTTCATTGCTGCTCTGTTTGAGAATCATTTTCCTCTATTTTGGGCACAGAGGGCTTGAGTTACTGCTCTGAGTAGAGAAGCTAAGAGGAAGAGTGGGGCAGAGAAGGGGAGGATGTGAAAGGTTTAATTTCTCAGAGGGCTCTGGGGCTGCTGCAGGTGATTTCTGAGGAGGTGGCAGCACAGAGCTAAGTGGTGGCCAAGTGCATCCCACAGCCACTGTAGCATCAGAATCAACCTTTTGGGGGCTGACCAAAGACAGGAGGTGGGTGAAGCAAGGAGCCAGCACAGGAGGGCAACCTGTCATGTGCCTGAGTTCAGCACTAGGCATGTGGACAACTCAGAACTGAAGGGGTGGCCAGATAAAAGGTAGGTGGTAGTATGTTAGGGGAAGTGCAGGCTTTCCTGGCACAAAAAAGTACCATTATGGGCTCTAAATTGCATAAATCCAGTGGATGACTATAGAATTATGAAGTCAAGGAGAAGGGTGATTGCATGGGCATTTAGCCAATACTTCTTTCTGCCACCTGGGAGGAGCCTCTGGCAAGCATGACTTTGGTAAGCAAGACTGGGTGTGGCCCTTCTGGCCTGCCTCACTTAATGTTGCTGGATATTACCTTGGGTGGGTAGAAATTCTATTAATACCAAGTTTTTTTAACAGGTGGGTGCATATATGCCTGCTTCATCAATGTGTCCATTATATAGCTATAATTTTTAATTTGGGGGTTGGAGTAAGCCAGAATCCCATGATTAGAGTGGTCAAGAGAATCTCTCCTAAGACATGTTAAATAATTCCCCATGGGAATATCCTTTCTGCACCCAAGGAGGAGGCAGGTCTATCTAGCTGCAAACAGGTTAAACAGTGGATTCTCAGGAGAATTTCAGACATGTATCAGACATCCTCCTAAGGGGAGGACAGAACTGTCACTGTAAGGAACCAGGGAGTGCTGCAATACCGTTTTGGGGTGGGCAGGGTGAGGACATGGAGATTGGCCTCAGAGATCCAGAGAATGGAAAACAGGATGCATGCTGGGTCTTCTGAGGTAGCAGGCTTTCCACATTTGCTCTGTGGGCTGTGTTGGGACACAGGAGCATGTTTGAGAGAAAGGGAAGGGGAGCTGAGTGCCATGGTTCATGCCTGTAATCCCAGCACTCTGGGAGGCCGAGGCAGGAGGATCACCTGAGTTCAGGAGTTCTAGACCAGGCTGAGCAAAGTAAGACACCATCTCTACTAAAAATAGAAAAATTATGGCTCGGCGCCCGTGGCTTAACAGGCTAAGGCGCCAGCCACGTACACCTGAGCTGGCAGGTTCGAATCCAGCCCCGGCCTGCCAAACAACAACAGCTGCAACCAAAAATTGGCCGGGTGTTGTGGCGGGCGCCTGTAGTCCCAGCTACTTGGGAGGCGGAGGCAGGACACTTGCTTGAGCCCAGGAATTGGAGGTTGCTGTGAGCTGTGATGGCACGGCACTCTGTCCAGGGCGACAGCTTGAGGCTCTGTCTCAAAAAAAAAAAAAAAGAAAAAGAAAAATTATCTAGGCGTTGTGGTAGGTGCCTGTAGTCCCAGCAACTCGGGAGGCTGAGGCAGGAGGATCATTTAGCCCAGCAGTTTGAAGGCACTCTACCCATGGCGACAGAGTGAGAATCTCTCACTAAAAAAAAAAAGAAAAAAAAGAAAGAAAGAAGAAGAAGAGGAGGAGAAGGAAATAGAAGAAAGGGAAGGGGGAGGCCATGTAGGCAGGCAGCAAATGATGCCATTGGACTGCCTGGGGAGAAGGCAAGGCAGCACTTGAAGGCTGCTTTTTAGTTGCTGAATGGAGCCCCTCCCCACTTCCACCACCCACTGTGCTGCTCCCTCCCACACAAGTGAGAGGAGAAAACAGGCCACACCATGGCTCTCTTCCTTCTGAGCAGGGGCTGCCTGTGGTCCCCTAGGGGTCAGTGGATGCTCCCCTCCCTCTCTAGGTCTCTGGGAGAAAAACTTCAGGAAGAGGCTCCACCCTTCCACAGGGATGCTGACCGGTATAATCTGCTTTGCTCCCAGTTAACACACGTTAAATAAAGTAAGACCCTAATGTGCCTCCCCTCCTAGCCCAGGGCTGAGGCGAGTGGCCCCACAGTGTCAGGAGCCCAACACCTCCAACTCGAGGCTCCCACATGCTGTTCCTGTGCCACCCCTCTGGCTGCTCCTCTACACCCACCTGGTTTCAGAGATGTTTCAAACCACCTCCCCATTCATTCATTCATTCATTTATTCTTCCACCTGTCCATCTACCTATTCTCTCTGTGGTAGACTCAGTGGTCTTGCAACCATGAATAATTGACCTCATTTCAGACTGATGAGAGGACCCTGAGGGAGAAGAGGTAGAGAGCAGATAAATGAATGGGAAAGAGGTGGTGCTGCCACCCAGGGATGCTCCCAGCCCATCTGAGTTCCTCCCTCCTGTACATCCTCCCTACCTCCACCTAACCCTCAAGCCTCAGCAGCTCCTTCACCCTGAGCACCCCTTACCTCCCTGGAGTGATGCATAAATCTTGGGGATGCCAAGGCTGGTGCCTCCAGGGCAAGGACACCTAAAGGGGCTTCCCTCTGGATTCTGGCCTTGGGGTTGCCCTTGGCCATCAGTGCAGAAGGGAAGGGGTATGTTGTGAGTTGGAGGGGGGAGCTCTTCAGCCCTGAAGGCCCTGGAGAAAGCATGAAAAAAGAGTGAAAGAGTGAGAGAGCCAGAGACAGAAAGAGAGATGGAGAGAGACAGAGACAGAGGGAGGCAGAGACATAGAGAGAGACAGAGAAACAGAGACAGAGAGAGAGAGAGGCAGAGACAGAAACAGAGACAGACAGAGATGAAAAGAGAGGGTGAGTGAGCAAGGAGGAAGAGGGGCACCCACTATGGATATCCCTGAACTTGGGTTGGGGGATTGAAATATTAATTAGAGCTGTAAGACATGCTCTCAGTGGCAGAATGAAGTTGGCATCAGAGAAACAGAGCAGACATGGCTCCTGAGGTTGCTGGCCTGGTGATGAGAGTGGGGTGAGGTTGGCCTGTTTCAACAAAAGGGCCTTTTCACCCTCAAGGAGAGGGGACTTTGAATTATTTGTGGGATGTACAAAAACAGGGACTTGGTTGGTTTGTGCTTGGAAGTAAATGGTTTTGAAAAAATCAACAAGAAATCGAGAAATGTCTCATTGTCTTTGTACCATTGAGCTGTCCTTTTAGGCACACCTGCCATGCGGGTGCAGGCAGCAGGCCTGGGGCTGTGGCCCAGTGATCAGCTAGGGTGAGCCTGGAGGGTGCTGGGCACTTGCCACATAGGGGCACTGATGCTGAGGCAGGAGGACAGCAGAGAACCCACCTCTGTAGGGCTTTTAGCTGTTCTGAAAAGGAGATGATGTTAATCACATGGTGCTGGTTTTATCAGTTTTGCCTAGGTGCTCTCATGTCAGCCTGCACTGCTCATCCTAAACAGCTCAGAAAGCAGTTTCCCTGCTCCATTGTTGAGGTCTCTATATATCCTGCTCTTACAAACTCATTCTCACATTAAAGAGCCTGGTTTTCCTCCTTTAGTTCAATTTTCCCCCCTTTTAAAATCAAAGCTACATGCACCGAAGAGAACTTCTTGCTTATTGACCATCTGATGCAAATAAATTGAGAATGGAAAGGTGCTCAGCAAAGTGGATGCTGCAGCTGTGGGCTTCATCAATGGGCACTCACAGTTTGCAAGCAGCGCCCATTATATATCCCTGCAACCCTCTCTATTCTCTGCTCTTTGAATAATTTATCTGCAGGAAATCCAAATTGCCAAGGCACGCTTTAACCTAGGAGAAGGCTTGCCAATTTCCTTGGGAAAATTGACACACATAAAAAAGCTGTAGATTGCATTTCGACTGAATGTAGGCACCCAGCAATCAGACACATCAGCCCCATTGTGTGGCCTGCATCGGAAGGCATCGCACACGGGCTCAGAGCAGACAACATTTGAAGGCTAAAAATGTAATGAAGTCTCCGTGACACCTGCTTCTCTCTTCACTTTAAATGTGAGCCATTGGTCCATGGAGAACCTCTGCTTTAAAATAGAACTCGTAGCCATTGTCTTCTACTCTATTGGATGGTGGTGACAAACGCCAGCTCACAGCACTGTGCTCCATAGCCTGGACCTGACAGGTTGCATAAATTACCCAGGTTTTGATTTTTTCTTCCTTAACAAATCACATAAATCATTGTGTGTTAGTGCTCCCACAACGGGGAGGTTCACTTTGCAAGTCTCAGCTTTCTAATTGCGAGAATTCTGTTTTCTTTCTTCCCAGGTGGTATTGTAGACATTTGTCTCTTGCTGGCTGTTAGAGATTAAAGCTCCATTTAAGATGGGGGCTTCTGAGCCCCCTCCCACAATCTCTCCTTTCTTCTGCTACTTTTTCCTGCTGTCCCTTTGACAGCCTCACACATGGAGCCTGGGCTGCCCTGGTGCCTGTGGCCTGGGACAGGTGTGGGTTTGCTGCCTCCCCTTCCTGACCACGTTGACAGGTGGTGAAGGGGGCTGCTCCCCTCCTGGCTCCCTAGGGGATAGAGCCCTCCCCTAGACCTCACTTCCTGGGATTTGTAGGATTTGTCACGGGTGACACAGGACAAGAATTCTGTGTGATGACCTATAGCCCCCTGAGGGCCTATTTGTGACCCTTGTCCCTAAGCATGTCATTTCTGTGACTGTCACCCTCCTGAGGAATCTCCTTTGACTCCCTTGTAGGACAGTGCAGTGGGCAGTGTCTCTAGGGATGCTGGTCAGACTTGGGGAATGTAGGTGTGAGAGGACCTGATAGGCTCAGGCAAGGTGGCCAGATCCTTGGCTGGAGGACATGCGGGCTGTCTGTTCCTAACAAGATGACCCTAGTGTACTGGGGGCATTAATGCTTTCTGCTGAGTGGGAACATGCTCTAGGGTGGTGACAGTGTCTGTGGCAGGTGACTGCCCTGGTGCCTTAGCATTTGCCAGACCAGGGAAGTAGTGGGTGTCACTCCTCGCCTGATGTTACAAAACACTAACGTCTGTGAGGATTCAGGCTCCAGCCTTTGTTGGCATGTGCACTGTAGCCCTTTGCTGAGGGCCAGTGCTATGCCGGGATACTCTGAGCCTAGCAGCATCTCCCGATGCTCACCCAGCTGCTGCTCTTGGCCCCAGGCCTCTACTGTGAGCCCATACTTGTTATTGTGGCACAAAAATACCTTTGCTATCAAAGCTTGGGCCAGAAATTGGCCAGAAATCTCTGATGGTTCTGCATTTGGAAGGCACTGGCTGAGTTTTCTTATTAATATTGTGCTTTTTTTTTGTTTGTTTGCAGATGAGCTTAGAAAATGATGATAAGCGAGGTCGTACCCGATCCAAGGCTCTCCGAGGTGAGTAATGCAGCCCCCTGCCAAGTCTGGCCATGAGTCCTAGGCCCTCAGTTGCTACCTTCTCTGACACTGTAAGTGCCACTATTTTCACATGTTCTCCTCATGCAGGGACACTGTCCTCTGCGTTGGTGCTTGGGGGCCCAGGCCTCTTCAGCTTCTTCGATTCTCGAGGGGTAGTGGGGCTGGGCTTTGAAGCTGGTGTCTAAGAGGGTTGCTGGGGCAGAGATGTGGGGATAGACCCAGCTTCACAGAGCTCAGTTATAGGACTCTTCCGTTTGGAAAGAGGAGGCCACCTACCTGCCTTGTGTCCCCAGCCTCTCCCCTCCTAGGAAGCCAGTCTTGGTGCTTACAGGGGTCAGGAGGCTGTGGACCGAGTTGCTGTGGAGTGGGGAGCAATGCGGCTGAGGCATTGCTCCCTCCAGCAGAACTGGAGCCCCTCTTGTCCAGTCTCCCTTGCTTGCCACCTGGGGGCTTCCTGCTGTGCCCCTGGAGACATCTGTGCAGGCAGTGGTCCATCACTGGCTGGCCATTTGACCGACTGTCCTCTTCTCTGCTCAACTTGATCTGTTTCCTGGCAAAAGCTGACTTCTGTTACAGCCAGAGACAGAAACCATCCCTGCCCAGAGGGCCCAGGGACCCTGTCATAGGCGGAGCACTTGTTTCACTCTTCGAAACTGCCAGGCCCCACAACTGGGGTTATTGATATTCTAAGAGGTCAGGGAAGGGTGGGGGCTCTGGAAAAGCAATTTGGTTTCCCCTAGGATTGCTTCCATTTGTCCTTGGCATACCTCTCAGGTATTTGTCTTAGTTTGTGCTGTTAAGGCAACACGCCTTCTAAGTCCAAACTTTTTCCCTGTTTCTCTCTCTTGCCCAGGACCCCCGGAGAGCACAGCCGCAGACCTTAGGTAAGGAAGCCGTCCTGTTAGCACCAAGCATTACCCGTGTGCCTGTGACCCTGTACAAGTCCTAAATTTTTGAAATGAGGTCTTCTTGGATCGAATAGATACTCCTCTGCAAACCCCTACTCTCCCTAATAAGGCTGCCTTCCTCTTGGTCCTGCTATCTTGGCTCTGTCTCTGCAGTTTTTTACTTTCTTGGCCTCATCAGGAGATGTCCTAGCCTCAGTGCAAGGACACAAGTGTTCTCACACCTGCTCACCACCTGGACTGTCACAACAGTCCCTGACACCTGGAGCAAGGTGCTTTCTTGGTGGAATCTCCTACAGGTCCTTTGTCAGATGGTTGCAGGTCCAGTATGGCCAGAAGTGAGAGAGCAGGGTCTTTTCCATCCCAAGTCTTCATGACACCAGATGCTGTATATGACTCTGGCTGTATATACAGATGGCCTAGCTGACTGGGCTCTATGACTGTTTCCTTCTCACTTCTTAGGGGCAGAGATTCTCATTAAACTGGAACAAATCCTGGTAGGGATTATCTTATTCTTCACTGCACAGTTTTGGAATGAATAGCTTCTGCCAATCAGGGAAATAAGAAGACCACAAAGTTTGCCTTGTAAACCTGGCACAGAAGGGAAACACAAGGGGAGGGAGGACGGGTGTGTGTCTCCCCAGCCCTGGAGGCCATAACTTTGAGATGCAGGGCAGGGGGTGTGGGAGTGGACACAGCCCTGAGCCCCACGCTCTGCAATGTCCCCTCATGTCAGTCTTGGTCTCTGGGAATTTTATGGAAGCACTGCCTGACAGTGTTATCATCCCGTTTTTGAAATGGGGTTAAAGTTTATCCAACTGGAAGAACTGACTCACATGCTCTACTCCTGGAAGGCAAGCCCTGGGTCACAGGTTTGGACAGGGTGAGCTGCAGCCACATACCAGCATTCTGGTCCTCAGGGCCCTGTGTGCCCCTCAAACATGCAGGGGTCCAGCTCCCTGCAGGGGAGACACTGCCTGATAGCCTAAAGTGCTGAAGAAGCAGAGACTGTGATGCCGCCTGACACTTGGAGAGCCCAGGGAAAAGGGAGGAGGTGCCCCATGGCATTTGCCTGGGGACCTTTCAGGGGCAGGGAAAGCAGTCCGAGGCCCTTGGCTTAGGACTTGATCCTTAGGCTTTGGGTTTTGGTAGCTGCCTAAGTTGTGGTGGAGTTGGAAAGGCAAATCCAAATGGCTGGGTGTGCTTTTATAATTTTGAAACATCAGAAAGAAAAAAGAATTGTTTGTTTTGAAACATTTTTAGAGAAGACCTGGCCAGCCTAAGTCAGGGGTTGTGTGGGCATCTGGAATCTGCTACCTTCGTTAATCTTTTACTCTCAATCTAACTAACTACTTGGTGGTGCTGAGATCCTCAAATTTTTTAATGGAGAAGTTGGGGCAAGGGCATGCTGTCCAGTGTTCTGACAATAATTTCTTCAGCAGTTCTTTGTTTTTGAAAAGTACCACTTAGAGTAAGATGGGACAAATACCATGCCAAGGACTCATGCCTGGCAGGTGCCATTCATTCCTGTGTTCACACAGCTTGTTGGTTGTGAGCTGTGTGTGGGGATGCCAAGTGTGCAGTGCTCTGTCACTTGGCACAGCAGAGAGCATGGCCCACAGAGAAACCCCATTGCTGTGGTCTGCAGGGGAGCATCTGTGTGCAAATTGTGACGCTAGGCAAACTCACACACAAAATCTCTTGTGACGAGGCCCTGTGCGCAGGACTTTCTTTGTGGACAAGGCCCTTGGGCCCCATTGACTCAGAACCTTACAGCCTGTGGTGTCCCCCACCCCAGGCTGTCATCATCCCTTTGCCAGCTCAGGTGGAGGTCCCAGGACAACACTTGTGTTCCAGGCAGCTGCAGCCTGGTTGTTTACCATTGAGTGCTCAAGTGAAGAAATGGGTTCAATGGTTTTTATCTTTATACCAGCGGAAGAGCTGATGCTTCAACATGCATTCTGGTCAGGGTCCATTCTGCTGGAGGGGAAGGCTGGGGAGGGGTAGGGTTTTGGGCTGGCATCTTCAAGGCAGTGTGACACTGCTGTTCAGGGCCATCTCCAAGTTCAGAGTGAGATCACACCTGTGTCCTGACTCCTTGTAGTTCACTATTCCTCTTCTGGGGGCCTGGCTTCTTTCACCAATGGCCAGCTCCCATCCAGAAAACAGGAGAGAGTGGAAGTCTTCCATCTGCCCCAGGGGTGTGAGGGAAACAAGTCTCTTAGAGGCTGGTAACTGAAGCACCAGCTCCAGGCTAGGCCCCTTGGTGCCTATTATTCCTGCTTGGGTCCCTCCGAGCTGTCACAGGGTCCCTTGGAGGTATGGGTGTGAACCACGCCCTCTGGCAAGCCTCACCAATTCATTTCCTGGCATCTGTGGTACCAGCCCTAGTCACACACTGGGAGCCTAGGCAGGGGAGTTCAGGCTTAGCTGTTGAGAAGCAAGGTGAGGGATAGACTCGGGTCTGTCCCTTCTCCCACAGAGGGAGATGCTGTCGGGTCTGGGAGCTCTCACCAGCTCCCTCCCTAAATCGACAGACACTGTAGCCAGTGTGCTCACAGGCCCAAGGCCTCTGTCTGCCTACATGATAGCCTCTGGAGAACCTGGCCTGGCTTCCTGTCCGCTCCACCTGATGCCCTTGGCTGCTATGTGGGGAGTAGGCGTCCCAGGGCTTCCTGTCCCAGAGTGGTCTTGTCAGCTCCACACACTTGAGCTCATAGCCCTGTCTCACACTCTCTGAGGCTGGGGTGGGAAGGTGCCAGCCCACTTGGCAGGGGACCAGGAGTCTTCGGAACTGGGGGTGGAGGAGTGGCTTGGAGCAGGTGACATGTTTGGGGGCAGTGCCAGTCCCCACAGGCCTCCATGGCAGCTGTCACCTAATTGCCTGATTAACTCAGTGATTAATCGACTAATTGGGACCTCAGCTTCAAATCCCCAATAACAACGAGCTTTTTGTGAAAAGTCTCAAAGCTAGTTCTTGAGAGAGTGAAAGCAAGTGTGGGCCTGGAATTTAGAATAGACTAGCTGCGGGGGCAGTGGCCACTGCCCTCCATTTGGAAGGAAATTATAGTAAAATGTGGCAGGCCCTCCCTATGTTCCTTCTCCCCTCCTTTTCTTTCTCCTTTTGAAGAAAGGATATATCTTTGCACATTGAAGATAAGCTCTAAGATCAGCCACAGTGGCCCTACCATGGGCGGCTGTGGGGTTGTCCTCATCAGAGCCCCTACCCCACGAGGCTGGCATTGAGCTTGGAGTTTGGGGGGGCATGGGCCATCAGTGAGTGTGGGCTGCATGGCCAGCTGGGTCCAACAGCTGTCTTCAGTCAGGCCTGTGGTCAACCAAGTAAGAAACCACTGGAGGGGTTCGGACAGAGGCTGGAGGTGGTACCCATGTCCCTGGGTGCCTGGTGTCAGTGGGCCAGCTCATACCTTCCTCCCTTCCCAGGCTCTGGAAGATGTGCCTGTGTTTTAGGACAGCCTGATCCCAGGCAAGAGCTCACAGCCACATCAATCCTGCTAAAACCCAGGTCTTTCCATCTCAGCCAGGGATGCCTCTGCCCTCTATGAGGAGCCCAAACTCTGCCCCCCAGAGGTTGCCCTAGGTGACCTCGAATGGTGTCTCCACCTCACTGCTCTGTAGTAACATTGGTTGATAACAGCTCCTCTCAGAACTTGACCTGAGTCTGCAGCCTGCAGGAGCCTGAGTGGTGGTGACCTGTGGCTTCACACCCCACATAGGATCCTCTGTAGCCATTCTTTCCCGGTCTCCTCTGGGAACTGTGGTTCTGCTGCTCAGCACCCATGATCAGAAGTTTCCAGAGCTTCCTACTGCTTTGGCTATGTTGGGAGACAGATGATGGCTGAAGACCAGGAGCCCCTAGGGGCCTTGCCTTGTGCTTACCAGCCCTGGGGTGGGAGCTGTTAGGAAAGCATCACCTCCTCCCCAAACTGCCCTTCTGAGCACAGCCTGAGAATCGACCAAGGCTTGGTGTCCAGCTCCTGGCTCTTGGGCCTCCGGGATTCACTTTCCTCCATGGACACAGCAGGCACTGGGCTGGAGTCTCCACTGCCCCTTTGTGCCTGTCTCAGCTTAGGCCGGTGGCTTGGGCCACAGGCGCTTCCTGTCTGGCAGCCCTGGGTTAGTTTGCTGGGGTGCAGGGCATACCTGGCAGTGAGTGCAGAGACTGTTGCCCTCAATGGTCACAGGCCTTACAGCATCAGTGACAGCTATGGGCAATTCCAACTTTTGTACTTTTGACTTGGGCCAGACTCAAGCACTGAGTCCCCTGTCGAGAGGAGTGCTTTGTTCAGGGCACTTTAGAGGTTCTTGTTGCTAAGTCCCTACAAACTGGGCAGCAGCCGGGTACAACACCTGCAGTGGGAGCACCTGGGGGACTCCAATACATGCAGATGTTAATTAAACACACTTGTAAGGACATAAGGAGCCATTCATCTATTTAAATGGAGTGAGTTATTTCATTAACTTTTAGCTAACCACAGGCAGCTATTCTGAGGTGAAATGTGTGGGGACAGTCCACTGGTCCCAGGGTGGAGGGTCTGGGGTGGGCCTGAAATCCAGCCCTGCTGCCCAGATGACCTCTCTTGCTTGTCTCCCAGCTGCCCCACTCCAGGATGCACAGGCTCAGGACACGTCCGGGGAAAGTATTCCAGGCATCGGAGGTAAGAGGCCCTTAGCTCTTCAGAGGTTCCCTGGAGGGAGGTTTGGAGCCCCCTCTGCACGGAACCCTTTCATGGATTAAAACCCTTTCATCTCTGTCTTAAGCTCTGAGGCCAGCGTGGCTGTGGGCTTGCCATGTGGGGACTGCTAGACTGCCTGTCCCCAACTCCACATTGTGGTTTCCTGTCAGGGGCTGCTGCCAGGGGCTAGCTGTGTCTGCTGATGGCAGCTCAGTGCAGGTGTGGTGCATGCCGGTGTGACCACGTGAGCTGCCACTGGCATTGTCAGTATGGTGGTCCCGGGAAGTTAGCTGGACCTCAGGTGTCTCCCACAGCAGTGCCAGTTTCAGAGGGTGGGTGTGGGCAGTGAGGGTCTGGAGATGGAGGAGAAGGACTTCAGGGGGAAGAATGGCCTCAGATCAGACCAGGCTGTGTGTGGGATGCTGGGTCTGAAGGATGGCTTGGCAGGGACGGCCTGGGCCAGTGGGCCCTGGAGGGGCAGGGAGCCCTTGCTCTGCTGCAGTTGGGTCTTCCTGTTGCTCAGGAGAAGCAGGACATGCAATTTAAAACACAATCAGGAACTGTTAAATGTATATAATTAAATGTAAAACTTTAAGCACATCAGAGTCTGGGGCTTCCAGCTAAAAGTGGCTATGGAGGAGGGGGGAGAGGGGCCTTAGGGAGGTGCTTGGGGCATCTGTGGCCAGCAGGCCCTGCCTGGCTCCTCCACCACCCACACCTCCCTCCCAGTTTGCAGAGCTGCCCTCTGGCCAAGAAGAGGAAGCTGGAGGGTGCTGAGGCTGAGCACCTGGTGTCCAAGAGGAAGTCACACCCCCTGAAGCTGGCTCTGGATGAGGGCTATGGTGTGGACAGCGACGGCAGTGAGGACACTGAGGTGAAGGACGCCTCTGTTTCAGATGAATCGGAAGGAACTCTGGAGGGGGCTGAGGCTGAGATATCTGGACAGGAGGAGATTCATCGTCCCGAGCCAGCTGAAGGTGCTTTGTTGCTCTTTCTCCCCCGAATAAAGGGTGCTTAGTGTGGTCCTGGAGAATCATAGCCTGTGAGCAGGGAGGGGCTCACCCGAGAGAGAGAAAGCCCTTCCTGAGAACAAGGCATGTCTGTGCCAATGTGTGCTGGGCTTCCTGGGAGAGGGGCCTGTCTACCGTGCTTGTGGGGTCTATGGTTGTTTGTGTGCAGACACTGGTGGATGGGGGAGAGGCAGGACAGACATACAGACGCAGGGCTGGAGTGTGGGCAGTTGTTTGTCCCAGCAGGTGTGTCTGTGTGTGAGAGACAGATAGGGCTTTGTCTCTGCTTGTCCATGGGGGGAGGTGCTTCTTAGGCAGACTCTGTCTTGTCTGGCTCTCTGTGATAGCTTCCTGGGGAAGAGTGGGGGTCTTCTTGGCCCCGAGGCACTACAGACAGAAACACCTCAGGCTGGACATCAAGCAACCGAGGACCACATGGGGCTTCTGAAGGTGCGGCCTCTGGGGAAGCCTGGAGGGAAAGGACAGACTCCCTGTTCCTTGTGGGGGTCCACCAGAACTGGCAGAGTTGGGAAACCTAGCCCTTGGCAAGAGCAGGTGCAGGTACCTCTGAATCCTGGAAGGAGGGATCTACATCCCTGAGGGCCCTGTAGATTGCGGAAGTCCTGGGGTTCAGACTGAGGCCTATGGCCTGATGCTCCACCAACAACCCTCGCAGCTTCTGCTGTCAACTGACCTTGAAGGGTCTGAGGTGAATTTGTATTTTTTTTTTTTTTTTTTTTGAGGCTAATCAAGTCAAGGTCCTTAGACTTCCCTCCCTCCAGAGGCTCTGGAGTGTGGATCAAGGCCATCCTGGATTCCGGGTAGAAAAGACACTAAATTGCCTGCTTTCTTACAAAGAAGGGTGTCTGGAGTTCAGCCATCAGCCGTGCAATTAGCCTTTTTTCTTTTTTCTTTTTTTTTTTTTTTTGAGACAGCGCCTCAAGCCGTCACCCTGGGTAGAGTGCCGTGGCATCACAGCTCACAGCAACCTCCAATTCCTGGGCTCAAGCGAGTCTCCTGCCTCTGCCTCCCAAGTAGCTGGGACTACAGGCGCCCGCCACAACGCCCAGCCATTTTTTGGTTGCAGCC
>CAUYRH010055077.1:0-41736 GCA_963574655.1 Perodicticus potto | reverse complement strand
CTCATCATCCTTAATCATCAGAGAAATGCAAATCAAAACTACTTTGAGATATCATCTAACCCCAGTAAGATTAGCCCACATCACAAAATCCCAAAACCAGAGATGTTGGCGTGGATGTGGAGAAAAGGGAACACTTCTACATTGCTGGTGGGAAGGCAAACTAATACATTCTTTTTGGAAAGATGTTTGGAGAGTACTTAGAGACCTAAAAATAGACCTGCCATTTGATCCTATAATTCCTCTACTAGGTGTATATCCAGAAGACCAAAAATCACATTATAACAAATATATAACAAATATATATCAGAATGTTTATTGCAGCCCAATTCATAATTGCTAAGTCATTGAAGAAGCCCAAATGCCCACTGACCCATGAATGGATTAAGAAAATGTGGTATATGTACACCATGGAATATTATGCAGCCTTAAAGAAAGATGGAGACTTTACCTCTTTCATGTTTACATAAATGGAGCTGGAACATATTGTTCTTAGCAAAGTATCTCAAGAATGGAAGAAAAATTATCCAATGTACTCAGCCCTACTATGAAATTAATCTATAGCTTTCATAAGAAGGCTATAATCCAATTATAGTACAAGAATATGGGGGAAAAGGCAAGGGAGGGGTGGGGGGAGTATCGGAGATGGAGGGTAAACGGTGTGATCACACCTACTGTGCATCTTAGAAGGGTACAGGTGAAACTTACTAAATGTGGAATATAAATGTCTTAACTCAATAACTAAGAAAATGCCATGAAGGCTATGTTAACTAGCTTGATGAAACTATTTCAAATTGTATATGTAACCAGCACATTGTACACCATGTTTGCATTAATGTACACAGCTATGATTTAATTAAAAAAATAACATAAAAAGTTATAAATATTACATCAAAAACACAAAATGTGAGCAGGAGTAAAATGTGGTTTTCTTTATTTAATCAGGGTAAGTTTGTTTTTTAATTAGCTTAAAATAGATTGTTATACTACATTCTATGGAAACTTCATAGTAACCAGACAGCAAAAACCTACAGTGGACAACAGCAATAGAAGAGAAAGGATTTGAAGAAAACCATTACAGAAAAGCATCAAATCACAAGGAAGATTGTGATAGAGAAGGAAGAGAGCAGAAGATTGTTTTCAAATAGCAAGAAAACAATTAAAGAAATGGCAATAGTAAGTTTTCACCTACCAATAATTACTCTGAACGTAACTGGGTTAAATTGTCTTTAATAAATGGTTTTGAAAAAATTGTAGATCCTATTTAAAAAAGACCATGGATTCTTATCATGGACTATGCTAAAAAGTCAACTGAAAATCTATTAGTGATTTAAATATAAACCAGAAATTATAAAACATCTTAGAATAAAGAATAGGGGAAAAGCTTCTTGACAAAGGTTTTGGTCTTTGTAATGATTTTTCTATTTGATGCCAAACACACAGGCAAAAAAAAGAAAGAAAGCAAACATAAACAGCGAACCAGAAAAAGGGACAAACAACCTTGCACAGCAAACAAACAAAAAACAAAATGGAAAGGTGACCTATGGAATGTGAAAAAATATTTGTAAAGCATATAATCAGTAAGAGATGCTGAGATTTGAATATTAGTCCTCTCCAAAGTTCATGTTGAACTTTAATCCTAAATGTGGCAGGATTGATAGATGAGGACTTTGGGAGGAAATTGGGATCTATATTCATGGATTGATGAGTTAATGACTTCATGGATTAATGTCTTTTCATGGGAGTGGGACTGGTGGCTTTTTAATAAGAATAGAGACCTGAGTTAGTATACTCAGCAGTCTGTCTGTGTAAAGTCTGTGCCTCTCCACATACAGTCCTTACCAAGGACAGGGCCCTCACCAGATATGGCCCCTCTACCTTGTATCATTAACCCTCAATAACTATAAGTAAACTCATTTTCCTCATACATTATCCAGTTTCAGGTATTCTGTTATAAGCCATACAAAACAGATTAAGACAAGGGGTTAATATCAAACCATAATATGAACTTATATAATTTAATAGCAAATAGTGATAAGCACAATAATACCCCCCCAATTTAAAGAGGCAAAGGACCTGAATAGTTCAAAGAAGATATATGATGATCAATACATACATGAAAATACATCACTGAAAAACACCACTGATCATTAGGGAAATGAAAATCAAAATTGTTTGAGTTATGACCTCACACCCAGTAGCATGCCTATTATAAAAAAGTCAAAAGACAGTACATGTTGGTAAAGATGTAGAGAAAGGAGACCCCTTGTACATTGTTAGTAGAAATGTACATTGGTACAGCCATTATGGAAAACTATATGTAGGCTTCACCAAAAATTAAAACTAGAGCTACAATATCAGTCAGCAATCTCACTTCTGGGTATACATGCAAAATAAATTAAATACCTGTTACGAAAAGAAATCTACACTCCTGCATTTATTTCAGCATTATTCACACTAGCCAAGGTGCAGAAATACCTAAATGTCCATTAATTCAATGGGTTAATGGGCAAAGAAATTGTGATCTGAGTGTGCACGTGTGTGCGCACGCATGCAGAGGAGTGACTCAGCCTAAAAAAGAAGGAAATTATGCCATGGCAACAATATGGGTGAACCTTGAGGACATTATGCTGAATACTGCGTGATTTAGAATCTAAAAACGTAGAACTAAAATAATACAAATGAAAATAAATAAAAAAGTAGAACTCACAGAAATGGTGTACAAGCATGGCTACTTGGGTTGGGGTGTGTGGAATGGGGAGGTGTTAGAGGGCTCAAATTTGCAGTTATTCAATCTAAGATAAGAGAATCCTGGAGACCTATTCTACATCATGGTTACCATGGTTAATAAAACTATGTAATGATATATTGTCGACTTGAAATTTGCCAAGAGAGTAGATCGTAAGTAGTCTCGCTATGAAAAGGTAATTACCCCAATTGTGGCAATCATTTCACAATGCACAAGTATATCAAAATATCATGAGGTACACCTTGAAAACATGTTTACGTAATTTTTTATTTTTAATTAATACCTCAATAATGCTAAAAAATAAAAAAGTAGAAAATTATGACAGTTTTTACAACTTGGATAAACCTTGAAAACAGTATGCCAGGTGAAATAAGCCGGTTATAAAAGGTCAAACACTGTAAAAGTAAATAAATTAATTAATTTTAAAAATAAAAGAATTTCCTCCAGGCGATCAATCTCTGTCATTTGGCATTTTGTATTTCTCACCCTAGACCACACTTTCTTGGATACATTACATATTTATGTGTTTATTGCATTTCCTTTCATCAGGCTTCCTCACACCAAAGACTATGATGTCTTTAGAAACATTGTCTAGCATACCACAAGTGTTCAATAAATATTTTTGAATGCTGAAGTGGATAAAATAACTTCTCAGAATCTGATTAAATGCAAGTTCCTTTATTTATTTATTTATTTATTTTATTTATTCTTTTTTTTTTTTTTTTTTTTTAGACAGAGTCTCAAGCTCTAACCCTGGGTAGGGAGCTGTGGCATCACAGCTCACAGCAACCTCCAACTCCTGGCCTTAAGGGATTCTCTTGAGTCAGCCTCCCGAGTGGCAGAGACTACAGGCACCTGCCACAATGCCCGGCTAGGTTTCCTTTATTTTTTAACATACATTCTCCAATTTTATTTCCTTAAATCTACTTCCTAGTAGATTAGTGAAAATTTGAGGACTGATTATTTCCACAGTTTGCCCAAACTTATCAATTGGTAAATGGCAAAGATAGAATTTGTACTTAGCTTTGTTTGATAGAAAGGCCTACACCCTTAACAACTTCACTGTACTACATTTTAATTTTGTATTATACTTTGTTATCAGGAATTTTCTTTCAGAGACATAGAAGAACAGGAAAATAATTTCCAGGTTATAGATTGCTTTCCACTGGGCCTCCCTTCCCTCTACATAAAAGAAATAGTCTCTCAAGCACAGCCACATATTCTGGGAAAGTTCCTTGTTTATTGACTTTCATCTCCATGTTTGTGAACTAGACATTACTCAGCTAATACCAAGTGAGTGCCCTGTCAGACCCAATGGATTATTTTGAGTAACTGAATCAAGTTTTGACTAGGTCTCATATAATAGAAATTAAAAATAGAAGGAATAATTTTCTCCTCACTTGCCTTTGCAACTCAGTAAAGGAGACAAAAACTTGTCTCCATCCCCATCCACAACCAGGTTGATAATTTATTAAAGGATATTTCTCAAATGGTCTGCAAAGTACTGCATCATTATACCCCAATATTTTGGCATAATTTCCCATCCTTCCCTAAACAGGCTAAATCATAGTACAAACATTTTAGCATTTTCTGCTGATTTCTTTTTGGCTTTCATATTTGCAATCTCCTTCAGCATTTGAGCCAGGCCTAACAATCTCCACAGACATGGGAAGACTCTCCTCTCCTTACTATCAAGACTCACCTGGCAAAAAGAAAGATCGCTGCTTCTCTGTGAGCAACGGGAAAGTACCCAAAGTCTGTGCCCACTTATAAGCATCCTGTGTGTGCGGCCTATTTTATGTCCTGTAAGCTATATGTCTATAGAGCTATAGAACTATAGATTCTATCTCTATACAGATCTATAGATTCTGTGACATTGTTTATCTATTTTCTCCTCTTTACAAGTGAATTTTCTTTCTGGCACTCATATCCTCTAAGTAGAGCAGAGTTCATTTTACATATTTGTTCCTGCACCTGCTTTAGTTTTCACCTTTAATGTATTACATTATGTGCATCTATTACTTTTTTTTCCTATGGGAAGTAATTTTCTCCTTTCCAGAGCAAGATTGTAGACATAGTATAATAATTCCATAATAGACACTGGTAAATCAATAAAATACATTTGATGTAAAAATTAAACTAAGTAGAGCCTGTCTTCTATGTTCAAGTGATTCATGTTGTTGTATCTTTTGGACCGTTCATTGTCTTAAATTAAATCTACATTAGTGTCTGAAACATGGGAAGGGGAATGAGACAGTGAGAGGGGGTGGGAAGCACAAACCAGGAGAAAAATCCTTCTTACTGCACAATATTACTGAAAACCAGCCCCTCTGTGGTCCTGTCTAAAATGTCCTCCCTTATCTAGAAGGTAGTATTTAATTAGCCTGTGAAATGAGCATTTGTTTTCTTAAGCAACCCTGCAACAGAAAAACAGAAAAGTTTGTTTTAGTTAGCTCTAAGACCTATCATCAGAAAATTTTCACTTAGGAAAAAAAAATCAAACAAAATAAACATTCACCATGTCATTTCGAACATTTGAAATTTACTGAAATATTTTATTATAAGCAAGGATCCTTAATAACCTTAGGTAAAAGAACCGGATAAAAGGAACAGCCTGCACAGCCTAATGACAAGAGAAAGATGGGGTTTTGCTGAAGGAGTGGGCAGCCTGAAAAAAATCGATGTTGCAGAGAGACTTCAATATCAGAATTTTACAATACCATACACTAGACTTATTTAACTTTATCTCTAGGCAGAGACGATATTTCCTAAAAGGTACTGCCATATCTTCTATTGCTTCTACCGTGGTTCATGTATTTTTTGGCTATAATGACAATATCTACCTCACTGGGTATGACCAAATTGTAAATTTTTCATATTTTTATAATGTACTTCTTATGAAATGTTAAGAAATTTTTATTTATTTAAAAGTGTCTCTTTTATTGATGTTTTTCTTTTAAGCTTGAAAAACATCCAGTTTTGAAACCCACAGTCAAAATATCTACCACCCAACTAAAATTAAAAAAATAGTCAATGTATTTTCCAATGCTTTTTATAAATAATTGCATGCTATTTGTTTGCTGTAAAAGGGAGTTTAAAAATATAAAAATGTGTGACCAGAGAAGTTAAGTGCAGCATGAAAAAAGATAATAAGGAATATAACTACAGCCCCATCACTAAAATCCCATCCAAAGGATGAGATATGTATAAATACCTGTAGAAGGTCAAGTTATTATCGTATCTTTGCTATATTAAAATATATGTTAGGGCTCGGTTCTTGTGGCTCAATGGGCTAAGGCGCCAGCCATGTACAACTGAGCTGGTGGGTTCAAATCCAGCCTGGGGCCTGCCAAACAACAATGATGGCTGCAACCAAAAAATGGCCGGGCATTGTGGCGGGCGCCTGTGGTCCCAGCTACTTGGGAGGCAGAGGCAAGAGAGTCGCTTGAGCCCAGGAATTGGAGGTTGCTGTGAGCTGTGATGCCATAGCACTCTATCCAGGGTCACAGCTTGAGGGTCTGTCTATATCATATATATATGATAGTGTTTAAAACTCAGACAGTAATATACAAAAATATTAATCTACATATAATATTTCCACTTCACTTTCCAAAGTAATATATTAACTCTTGTGTTAGCTCTGTAGAAATTCATTTGCCTCCCAGCCCTCATGTTCATTTAATTAATCAAGTTCATTTCCCCTCCATCTAAGGTGTAAAGGAAATGGTCTGACAGCAGAACCAGTGAACAATACTGGGCTGATATAAGACAATGTAAGGGTCAGCAAAAATAAAGAGTCCCTGGATTGGAGAAGTAGAGGAGAATTATCATAAGAAAAGCCTAGATAAAAGGGCACTCAGGAGGACCTGTATGCCTGGTTCCTTATCTCTAGGCAGAGTCTTGGGGCAAGGGAAAAATGACAGCGTGACAAATATGGGTTTGGAAAGATCTAAAGTAAGAGAGAATTTGTGCATTTTTTTAAGGTGATGGCAAACCTAATAATTACCCCTCACCCATGCTTGTGCTGTTCTCTGTACGGTGTGTCAGGAACAGTAAAAACTAACGAAGACACTAAATGGTGCGGACTCTGACAGCCTCTCTTAATTTCCCCATGATTGATGTTATTTGGAGAGTAGCCAAATGTTTTATGTGTTCTCAAGAAAGTAACAGAAGTAGCTGGCACAGTCAGATTTAGAACATCTTTGCAACTGGGTAAAGGACAACAGAATACAGGAAATGGGTTGGCATGCAACACTTAACCCACCCAAAGGAAAGAGAGATCGTAATTCATTTAGGGTTCTAAGTGGTTTGGCATAGAGTATACTAGGGGAAAAAAATAAAAACAAAACAAGAAAAATTTATAAAAAAGCAAACAAGCAAGACAAAATGTTTGGAAAATTGTGTTCCAGAAGCCAAGGGAAGAATTGCAGGAGAAGAGGAAGCATACAAGTCAGGATGACTACATGTCAGAAAGCAGCCTATGGATTAGCGCACCAGCAGTCGCTGAATGACAGAGAGAAGAATGCTGATGGGGGCTCAGGGCCAAGTGAAAGATCCTAAAAAATGAGAAAACGATTTTAAGTGCAAATAGTAAAATCATATGCTCAAGATCACTCCAGAAGTTTTGGCTGTGAGGAAAGGCATCAGAAGAATAATTGAGGGGAATATTCACATGAAGGGGGGTGGTATTGTTGTTGTGAATAGCTGCAGTGATGTGAATACGGTCAAATATCCTTGGAAGATGTCAGGAAAATAGAAATGTCCTAAGGGCACCAGACAGGTGGCGTTGCTGATGAAGTTAGTAATGAGGTCCTTCAGCTCTCAAGGGAGAAAAGTTTGTATTGGACAGAAAAGGTAACTGGCCAACATCGTATTTTTAAATTAGTTTTCTCCTGGATATGCGGGGATGTAGATATTGGTATTAATAATCCAAGAGAATGGAAGGAAGTATAAAAGAACACTTACATGAAAAATTCTTTTTGGCTACTTTTTATTTAGTTCACTCTTCTTAGTCTCATTTTGTTTCAGCCTGGACTGTTTTCGTTTTTCGGGAACAGTTTTTGCCCTTCTGAAATATTCTGTATTTCTGTTCTCCTTCTGTGATTCTCCTTTCATTTGTCTGATCTGAAATTTTCCCCCCGTACCTTCTGCTCACGCCTGATGGGAATTCAGAGTTCTGAAAAATGCCACGTTATGTTCAAAGTATATGCTCGTCTGAAAATAGTTAAAATATAACTTCACACCTTTAAGAAACAAAAATCATTACAGGAAAATGCCCCAGTTTGCTGGAATTCTGAGTGTTTATTTAGAATACAGATCATCAATTATATCACTTAAGGTGATATAACTCACAACGCTGGAGCTGATGCTTGCTAATAAGGTTCTCTAGAGTCAACTTTGTTTCTAGCACATTGATGGAACGATTACTAAAATATTACAGCTTGCAAGATGTTGCTCTCCTTCTTTTTTTTTTTCTCTCTCCATAATGAGCATGTATCCCAGAGTTACTCTGATGCTCAGATACTCAAAATTTATAAAGAAACCTCAGCTAACGTTGCTGCATTCATCCCATAATTGCTCATGGATTAGTTCCAGAAAACAAATTAGTTAAAGTCAATAACATTATTGACCTCAAGGTTATTCAGCATTTTTTTTTTTTTTTTTTTTTTTTTTTTGTAGACAGGGTCTCACTTCATTGCCCTCGGTAGAGTGCTGTGGTGTCACACAGCTCACAGCAACCTCCAACTCCTGGGCTTAGGTGATTCTCTTGCCTCAGCCTCCCGAGTAGCTGGCACTACAGGCGACTGCCACAACGCCTGGAGATTTTTTTGTTGCAATTTGGCCAGGGTCGGGTTTGAACCCACCACCTTCAATATATGGGGCCAATGCCCTACTCAATGAGCCACAGGTGCCGCCTGATTATTCAGCATTTTGATTGTGACAAAGTCAAAATATTAAATGCCATGGTGACAAAATGTGTTTTTACCACTCTAAATACTAACAAAACCAAAGTATCATTCCCATCAACAATAAGCTGAAGAGAAATAAGTTTTTTGTTTGTTTGTTTGTTTTGTTTTGTTTTGTTTTGTTTTTTTGCAGGTTTTGGCCAGGGCCAGGTTTGAAACTGCCACTTCCAGTATACGGGGCTGGTGCCCTACTTTTTGAGCCACAGGTGCTGCCTGAGAAATTAGTTTTTACAAGAGGATTTTATAAATATCTAGCAGTAAAAGTTATACAAAGTTTTAAAATGCAGTAAACCTATATTAAATCAAACTCAAGAAGAGAAATAGGTATACCATTCAACAAAGGCCACAAGTTCTAACTAAGGAAAAATGATTTCATTTATATTCCGAATATTTAGTTAGAGCATCGTAATAGCCAAGTATTGATCTATATCCTTCCTATTAGAAACTGTCTTACAGGAAATAATATTTGAGTCTAGGAAGATCTCTGGAGAAGGACAAAATTAAGACAAAAATAGAACAATAATAATTGACTGCCCTTTCATTTTGCTCATTTATTTTTTTTAATTTTTTTATTCAATCATAGTTGTTAAAGAAAGATGGAGACTTTATTTCTGTCATGTTTACATGGATGGAGCTGGAACATATTCTTCTTAGCAAAGTATCTCAAGAATGGAAGAAAAAAGTATCCAATGTACTCAGCCCTGCTATGAAACTAATTTCTAGTTTTCATATAAAGGCTATACCCCAATTATTGCTCATTTATGTTTTAACTAAAACTATCAGTTCAAGGATAGTGGAATAATCTGCATCTCCTGTTATCTTCAGAGATTTAGTTAAGCAAATTAGATTTAGTTGAGCAAATGTCATTCCTTAAGAAGACATTTAAAGTGCCAAAAAAACCTCAAGTCAAACTTGAATCAGTAGGTCATTTTCCTGCAACAGGCGTGGAGAAAAGCTAATTTTGGAAAATTAAGCACTATCTTAACTATACTCAGAAATTTTCTTCTTTGAAGGAGATTTTAATGGAAATTTATTTAAAAGTGAATAAGATAGTTAGTTAGTACAGCCATTTCCCCCAGTTGTAGTTTTGCTTTTCAAGGTTTCAGTGACCTGTGGTCAACTGAGATCTAAAAATATTAAATGGAAAATTCTATGAATAAACAATTCTTAAGTTTTAAATTGGGCCATTATGAATTCATGATGAAATCCTGCACCACCCTATTCTGTTACCTTTTCCTTGGTCCAGTGTATCTAACTGCCCTCCCTCCCATTCCATCAGTCACAGGCATGGTCTGCTCCTGACTTACAACCTTCAGCCTCATCATGGCTCTGTGACCCTGGATCACCCAAAGTAGATAATCCTCTTGATGTATCATCAGGAGGTCTATAGAACTCTAACACTCTATCACCATGCCCAGGTCATTCACCATTCACCTCTCTTCATCTCATCACACAAACGTTTCATCGTTGACATCATCACAAGAACAGTAGATACAGTAAGTGAGATTTAATATGATCCTCTGAGAGACAGAAACGCAGAAAGAGAAACCAGCTTCTTATAACTTTCATTATAGTTTATTTTTATTGTTCTATTTTATTATTTGTTGTTGTTAATCCCTTACTGTCCCACGATCATAGGTGTGTATGTATAGGTATTTCCATCAACTGGTCAGTGTTAATCATAGTTTCAGGCTTTCGCTGAGGATGAGAATTTTATCCCTTGCAAATAATGCGGGACTATGACACAGGGGGTGTTCTTAAGAAGGCAGACTTGATTGCTAAACTACCCTAAGAAGAACAGAGTGGTGAATGGAATCAGTTCAAACATGAATTAATAGCCATATGCAATTCAGGTTATACTCTTAAAAATTGATTTTAGAATGTGTAACCCAGTCATTTATGACTGTCAGAATATAATTAGGACAAGTTATAAAAGCCCATGTAAACATATGATTTTTGTATTTGCTAGAATAATTTAATACAGATGGCATAACAAGTCTATCAATAGCATTTAATTTCTCATGAAATAGTAAAAGTATGCATTAGGATATTAGCGTGTATAGATCTATGGATCATGTCTTCTCACCATCTCCAATTTTTTAAACTATCTTAGATGTTTGTTTAGTTTAGTTCATTAGTTCTTTTTAAATTTTGGATTAATATGAGGGTACGTACAATTAGGTTACATGGTTTGCATTTGTGGGGTAAAGTCCAAGCTGAGGTTTCGTCTTTCACCCAGGAGTTGTGCCAGATACCCCTACCCAGTGGCCTGCAAGGAGAAGAGAAAAACAAATACCAACAAAGGAGTTGGTAGGTTTATTTGTTTTTATATATAGTTTTAAACAACTATAGTTTAAACTAGTTTAGTCCTGTATATAAATGTGATATTTTCATGATTTCTTTAAATTCCTATATTCATGGTTATATATGTGCTTCTTTAGTTATTTATTTTTTACTGTACAGTCACTTCTTACCATTCTCCATAGTTATGCTCTGTAAAGACTCTGTGAACATTCAATGAGTAAATAGTGAGCTATTATTCATAGGTATATATAAGGTTAGCTTCCTGTGAGCCTCTGGTCACAGTATTTCCATCAATTGATCAATGCATAACCTTGTTTACGTGTGGTTTAAAGACAACTTATGTAATATATATTATTGATTCATTAAAATGATGCACAAAGCCAACAGAAATACAAGTCATGCCTGAATAAAGTTTATCCAACACGATTTTCTCTGGAAGGCCCTTCAGAACCTTGTTGCCCTGGGGAACACTAGACAGCATTTCAACATCATGTGTGTGAGTTAATTTAAAGAGCAAAATCACTGCCAGGCGCAGTGGGTCACGCCTGTAATCCCAGTACTGTGGGAGGTCGAGGAGGTTGAATTGCTTGAGCTCAGATGTTCGAGACCTGCCTGAGGGATAGTGAGACCCCCAACTCCTAAAAAAATATTAAAAACCCTGCCGGGTGCTGCAGTGAGCACCTGTAATCCCAGCGGCTTCTGAAGGCTGAGGTTGCAGTGAGCTTCGAGGCCATTGTACTCTGCTCAGGACAGAGGGTGGGACTCTATCTCAACAAAAAAAAAAAAAAAAAGAAAGAACGAAAGAAAGAAAGAAAAATAAAAAAAAAAAAAATAAGCAAGAAAAAAAAGAGCACAATCACCAGGAAAAAATACGTACAATGAAATAAGTGGTACTACGCAGACCAAGAAAAGGATACTTGCTTACAGCCTGACAGTCAAATAAAAAAGCAGAAAGCAGAGTGGCCCCTTGTTCTCACCTGTGGACATGCTCTCTGAACGGCTTGAATTTGCCCTGCTTCGTTGCATGTCCACAGATAACTTCAAAACAACTTTGAGGATTTATCTTGAGGTTGTGAATCAATTATAGCTAGCAGACAAATTTGTTAAATAGGCAATCCACAGATAATGACGACCAGCTGTTTATCAGCTTCCTGTCCTCTAACAGAAAAAGAAATACGATTTCAAGCAAAAAATTCCCCATTCTTTTTTGAATGTAAGGAGGGTGGAGGTGAAGGAGTGTGCGTGTACAAGTGACTCTCTCTGGGCTGAGACCAACGTTTCTACTAATGTAAGTTTGATTTTCCACACCTTGTAATTTATGTAACAATTGTGTAACAATTATGTAACCATTGTCCAAACTCTTCTATACCTTCTGAAACAGATAGTAAGTGCTGGAGAGAAAAAAGAGAGGGAATTGATAAATGAATAATATAAGAGTCTGATGGAGAAGTTTAGAGAGATATGATTTTATTAATTTAATAACATGTATCAAATTTAATATTTAATAAACAAATTTAATATTTTATTAATTTTAAATAACAAAATTTACTTTGAGGAAATAATAGCCAGTAGCTATAAGACAGGACTATTAAAGAATATTAAGAAATAATCTGCCAAACTTCATGAAACTGTGGAATTGTCCACCTGAACAAACACATTTGTAACAATGGTTAAATCGAGTAAGAGCTAAGTAGCATGATCACTGCTCAAATACTATGATCAGCTGAATGATACTGATATTTTTTTCTCTGTTATCTTTTTTTTATTGTGAAGAAAAACATATACTTTTGGTGCTTTCACAGAACAATCATGACTTTCATTGTACACTTCATTTTACAGCTCTATAATCACAAGCCCAATTGTTGAAAAGAATTTTCTCTCTTCTTTGAACTTACGAAATATAGAACTATTGTTCCTTTTTTCTCTTTTCTTACGTTTTACTTTCTTTTTCCCTCCCTCCCTTGCTCCCTTTCTTACTTCCTTTTTTTCCCTTCATTCCCTTTCCTTCTTCTTTCTTTTCTTTCTTTTTCCTTTTTGAAAATCTCATTAATACATTTTAAATTCTGAAACCTTACTTTCTTTCCACAATATATGATTGGGGGAAAAACTCTCACACTCTGCTATTTATATGAACGCCACATTATCTTACGAAGGCCCTATTAATTATGCTTTGAAATTTTGTTTTATTTATTTTTATTATGAATATATAGCTCAGGCACAAAACTGTCTAAGACATAACCCACATAAAGTTTAAACAACCACCATCCAGGTACTGCTTATGTAAGCGTTCAGAAGATCTCATACCCCAATTACACCTTCTTTCTTCTACAGAGAATCATTAATTTTTGAAGAGATCAATATCTTGCTTTCTTTGTAGTTTCCAAAACCTATGCACATTTTGAAAATTACTTAAATGGAATCATTCTGTACATATTCCATTATTCCATTGTCTTGCTTTCTAACATCCTGTCTTTGAGATTTGTTCAAGTTCACATGTTACTTTCATTCATTTCTTCTCACTGTTGCATTTCAATTGACCAGGATATATTTACCCATCCTGTATGTGGCTTCTTTTCATTTCTTTTTTCTATTATGAACAGTGCTGGTTGTGGAAGTGCTAAAAGAAACACAAAACTGGAACTACCTGCTGGTACAGCGATCTGAGCTACAGCTGATGTGATGCAGTGAAGAACAGCAAGGGCACAGACAGGAACAAAGTCCGTATTTCTGTTTTGTCCCCTCCAGGCTTCCCACGTGCCCCTCTGGGCAGCACTTAACAGGAAACCAGGAGACAAATGACAACGTAGTTTTCAGGGTCCCAGTCCCCAAATCACTAAGCTGGTTACAAAAGGGGGAATTTGCAGCTGACAGGTCATAGTTTAATCAAATAAAATAGTTGAAATAATTTATGCAAAAACTTACAGGTCTGAAGTCAATGACAATGGAAGGTACAAAAATGACCAAGAGAGACCAGAACTCGGGAGGACAAATAACACAAATACGAGGTCAAAGGCAGCCAGCAGACTAGAAATATTCTGGTAAAGCAAATGCTCAGGGTTTCAGAGGAATTTGAATCTGGACTTAGTGGTGTGCATAACCCATGTCTTTTCATTTCTGCTCCCCATGGAGAAACTTAGTTCTTTATTAAGGTTTCTGTACTTACTTATACAGGAACACTACATATTTTTGAAAAAATGGAAAGATCAAACTCGCATTAAAACTAACAAAAAATGTTCCTTCTCAGAGATTTTCATATAGAATTGCATTAAAAATAACACTTTACACTGCTGGTGGGAATGCACACTAATACGTTCCTTTTGGAAGGATGTTTGGAGAATACGTAGAGATCTAAAAATTGACCTGCCATTTGATCCTATAATTCCTTTACTAGGTATATACCCAGAAGACCAAAAATCACATTATAACAAAGACATCTGTACCAGAATGTTCATTGCAACCCAATTCATAATTGCTAAGTCATGGAAGAAACCCAAGTGCCCATCGATCCACAAATGGATTAATAAATTGTGGTACATGTATACCATGGAATATTACACAGCCTTAAAGAGAGATGGAGACTTTACCTCTTTCATGTTTACATGGATGGAGCTGGAACATATTCTTCTTAGCAAAGTATCTCAAGAATGTAAGAAAAAGTATCCAATGAGCTCCGCACTACTATGCAGCTAAGTTATGGCTTTCATATGAAGGGTCAAACCCAACTATAACACAATAATATGGAGACAGTGCCAAGGGGAGGGAGGGGAGGAGGTAGGTTGGGGTGGAGGGAGGGTACGTGGTGGGGCCACACCTCCAGTGCATCTTAGTAGGGTACAGGCAAACCTTACTAAATGCAGAATACAAATGTCTTCATATAATAACTGAGAAAATGCAGTTTGATGAAAATAGTTAAGATTGTATATGAAACCAGCACATTGTACCCCTTAATTGCACTATTGTACACAGCTATGATTTAATAATAAAGACAATAAATAAAAAAATAATAAAATAAAATAGCTCGGTTCTATATTAGGAAAGAAAATCATGAAGGTAAAGATGTCATTATTAATGTCTGTAAGGCATGATAAAATTGTAGTGCACATAAAGGATATTATAAGGAGAAGGTTGATATTAATGATATGCCCCCCCAAATGAGCTGACATTTATTTCCAATAAGTGAGAAAAGACGGCAAATAAGATAAATATACCTAGTGACTGGCAAAACCTCAATTGTTATAGTTGGACTTTAGTTAATAAATTTAAAAAAATTAATGTGTTACTAATATAGAGTGTGATTCTACATCTTGGTTGTTATGCCTTTTTTTTCCTTTGAAGAATACTATAAGATTTTTTATCTATTTTTTAATGGAGAAAATTAGTGTATACGTTATGCATACTTAATTATTTTTATATCATTCCAGACTTTTTGTCCTTTCTTCAGGTTCAAGTTCATTCTTTTTAAACTACATTCTGTAGAACTGTAAGTGAAAATATGTCATTGGTAAACTCAAAACCTTTGTTTTAAATGCATTTCACCTACTGTCCTAAAGTTATTTTACTAGGAATGCAATTCTAATTTAAACTTGTATTTTCTTACCTTTAGCATATTTTTATCTTTCTCTTGTTATTTCACAGCACTATTATTATAATAACTACCAGGACAGACCTCTTGTAATTTACACTGTTTGGGGATTTTTTATTTTTACTGAGACTATAAAATCGTTATTTGAATAGATCTAGGAAATTCTCTATACAAATTTATAAAGCATGCTTTTCATTATTGTCCATATATTTTTCTTCTGGGCCTCTATTTATATATATTTAACCTTCTGTCATTTCTGTGGCTCTCTTATTTTTCTATCTTTGCCTTGTACCTCATTATAGGCATTTTTCAGATATTCAATTTATTGATTATCTTTTCATCTGCATCTAACTTATTGTTTACCTAATCACTTGGATGATAGTAATAATAATTATTTTTTTATTTGGGCCGTTTAATGTTAATAGCACTTAATACAAGTCTGTTAATTCTACTAATAGTATTTATTTTTCTATTTATTTCCTTCACTAATCTAGCCATTTTAAAAGATATTAACATGTTTCTTATTCTCTAAAATATTTTTCCTCCTTTATTATTATAAACATACTTAATATATAGTCTCTATCTGCAGTTCTAATATCTGAATTTGTTTGGGTCCCCAACTTTCTCTTTCTTGTTTCTAAACTTTTATTTATAGATAGAGATGTATTTTTTGTGTTTTGTAACTTGGATTTTACTATAGTGATAGTCTGAATTTTATCAATAGGAGTTCTATAATGACTTAGCTTCTGGGAGACCAGTTTTTGTTAATGGTGATGTTAAACCCCCATTTTGCGTGAGAGCAAAAGGGAAGGGCTATACTTATGAAATCCCATACTAAATATATTTATTTTCTTCTAGACTCAGTCACAGGTAGAATAACACCTTTGTGTGTATTTCTCTCCTTTATTTTCTACATGTAAGATACATTAATTTGAGGGATTTGGCTAAAGAAACTTATAAATTCAAATTTAAATAATAAATGGAAAGAAATAAGTTAATTTGATTAAATAATGAAAAAGTTTAGACCAAGAAAAAATAATTTTTGGTATTTCTTAGATTTTTCCTTTCAATTTTATTCATTTAAATATTTTTGTCCTTTTTCTGTTTTTAACATATGAGTAAACCTTAATATTTTGAGAGTTAGACCTGATATTTTATTGCAATAATATGTTCTTTAAAGTAGTTAGATAAACAAGAACTTTATGCTCTACATCCTCAGACTATTTGAACCAACTAACTTACTGAAAGGTGATATTCCTATAAGAATATTTGAGATAGTCTGTTGTTTTTTCAGCCATGAAGTTAATTTTGATGTAAAATAGAGGCTCCTAGCATAACGATAGGAGTTTTGTACACTGAGAGCTCTGCCTTCCTGAAAACACAGCAATTACATTTGACTTCAAAAATGTTTTTCACAAGATCAGAAATGTTGTGTTATAATAATTTGTTTTGGTTTTCACAAGACTAGAAAGCCTAGAAATGTTTTTTCACACTTCTTTGTGCTCCAGAGAAATGTGTCTTAGATACTATAGCAACTTTCTACTTCTTGAATAGTTTGTGAAAATTACTTTTTAAGTTAAAAGACATTGTATAATTCCAAAGGAGAATTGCTAAAGCAAGAGAAATATGCTTATTAAATAACAAAGGCTAAGAACAGCCTGGGTTGAAGTGCATTATTTTCAGAAAAATCAAAATTAATATAGAATTAGGAAATATGAATCCACAGGGAAAATGTACTATTCTCAACAGATATTATATGCAAGACTCTAGTTTTGTTTTTTTTGTTGAGTTTTTTGTTTGTTTGTTTTAGGCTATGAGTTCTAATTTGGTTTACTTGTGATTCTGCAGTAGTTTCTATCAATCATGGCGCCTTAAAAAACAAATATATATCCTCCCCCCAAAATACTTGTTTAAAAAGTACATATAAAACTCATAGAGAAAGAATGTGATAAAATTGTATATTCTTTCAATTAGAGTACATTTTGGCAGCTTTATTTACTTTATCTTCCCATTACATGTCAATGCGAAACCACCATGAGAGGTCTCATCAGAATAAAATATTTCCTTATTGGAAAATGAACTTTCCTCCACCTATGTCCCTCTCTCAAAATAAAGACAGCTATTTTATTTAGAAAGAAATGTATATTTACAAAATCGAATGAATGAGAAGAGTAGTATTTTTTTTATAAATACAAACACCCAGCCATGATATGTGCACAGATGTATGCAAAGGCTATCATGCACCACGCTTTTGATTCCTCTGAAGATGCAATGTATTATTTTCCTTGGTTAAGATCTTGACCTATGAAGCTAAAAGGACGTGATTTTGAATTCATACCCTACCAAGCGATTTTGAATTCATACCCTACCAACTTTTAGCTGTGTTACCTGGAACATGTAATCACACCTCCGTGATTATATATTTATGTAAAATGTGACATCACTTTTCTTTGAAGGTATTAATAGTTCTGTAAGATGATACTTGTCATATTATTAGTACTGAACTATTCAACTATTATGTTTATTATGTTAATTATGTTTATTAAACTATGTTATTGAAATGTAGTGCTATGGCAACCAGGGATAATTTTCTCTTTGAGTAGCCTACAGGTCTTTTCAGTGGGGGGTGAACCCTTCCAATGATGCCCAGGTGGAGCAGCCTCCTTGACCCTGAAAGAGCTACTAAAGGGAGAGATTTAGTTAAAAGTGCCGTTTCCTGATTTAGCCCTGCATTCTAAGTGTCCTCGATTATTGTAATCTTGACTTCTATGAAATAGTTTCCCCAACAATACTGCAGTGATTGTTCAATCACCGCTCTCCCTTCTCTGGAGTCTCTTTATTCTTCAACACCTATGAGCACTGCTCAGACTACCTATGATTTGTACATTCATTCTATTGCAAATAAAGCAACTCTACTATTACACTTGCCTACTTATTTAATGTCTATTACACTGAATTTATATGAACATGCTATTCTTCGTTCAGCCACTTTGAATTATCTATATGCAAGAAATCCCAATTTGAAATGTTTATAGTTATTTTTGTATGTTTGCATCATCACTCAACAGATATTAATAAAAAAATTCAGTGAAATTTGATTAGATTCTGAGGATAGGATAATCAAAGTGTAGACATAAAAATTAATTTTGATAAAAGGTTGTGGAACTTGGTAAAGAAATGGAAAAGGAAATCTTGATGGAAATATTTATAGATTCTGACTTACAGATTTTCCAAGTATAGGCAGTGTAATTTTTGATTTTATAAATCTAAATAGTTTATTAAATTGAAGGAATATATACAATCTGAGAACAGCTGGAAATGTTCTCTTCTGCAATTGCACTTCTCTAACAGAAATACATGATTTGACTGGCAATATACTTGCAAACATAGCTTCGACATGTATTTGGCAAATATTCAATGAATGCCTAAGGTATATTGGCCATTGTATTACATACTAGGAATATTATTAACTGTGTAGACCCAGGTTAAGAAGTCTTCAGTCTAGTGGAGAAGACAGATGAGAGAATGGATAGAAAAAAGTACAAATAACTGGTCATGAGATATGTACAGAGCAGCCATTGTAATACCAGGAATGCAAAAGATTGTCAGGTGTAGGAAAATATTGACCACACAATGGATAGGAAGGTTTCTGAGTAAGAATGAAGGAGGAAGTGCACAAAAGACAGTAAGGCAGGAGGCGGTGCCTGTGGCTCAGTGAGTAGGGCGCTGGCCCCATATACCGAGGGTGGCGAGCTCAAACACGGCCTCCGGCCAAACTGCAACAGAAAAATAGCTGGGTGTTATGGCAGGCGTCTGTAGTCCCAGCTACTCGGGAGGCTGAGGCAAGAGAATCGCCTAAGCCCAGGAGCTGGAGGTTGCTGTGAGCTGTGTGATGCCATGGCACTCTACTGAGGACAATAAAGTGAGACTCTGTCTCTACAAAAAAAAAAAAAAAAAAAAAAGACAGTAAGGCAGAGTATGAAGGAACAGAGACCTGAAAACTGAGAAGTGGAAGCAGGGCATTGTAAGGACAGATAGACCACAACAGGGGAGCAAAGTCCAGGTCATGACATAAGTCTTCATGGGCCAAGATAATCAATTCAGGTTTTCTTATGAGAGATACAGGAAAATCTTACAGGACTTTGAGAAGAGGGTGTAGCTGCTATATTACATTTCAGAAAAATCAGTCTTGCAGAGGTTTAGAGAATAGATGTGCAGGTGCCACTGTGTAGAGCAAGGGACCCCGGGGAGCAGGTGGACGCAGGAGCGGGGGTGCTGATGATGCCTGCACCAGAGCGGCAGCGAGGATGGAGAGCAGCAGTGGGGTGAGAAACTCACAGACAGAACCTACAGAGCTGAAGGCAGTCTCTTCAAGTCGCTTTCAGGCCGCTTTACCTTCCTATTTCAAGGTGAGGTTATGTGGGTGAGCTAAGAGGAACCCTATTGTGCAAGGACTTCCTACTCTCCTGCCAAGGTGTCAGTCCTAGTCAAAAACACAACACCGGCCACAGGGGAACCGGCACGGCCCCGCTGAATTGTACATGTAGTAGGTCAAAGTGAGATGAGCCAAGGATATGTTAATTGTTGGAAAATGATAGTCCCATTGTTGCCAGAATTTCTCTCCATGCCAGTCGGTGATCTCAGGATTCAAAGGATGAAACTACTGACCAGTGATATTGACAGAGAAAGAAATAGTTAAGGGAAAGAGGATCAACAGAACCTCCAGCAAGGGAGGTGGGGGGAACCCAAGTGAGATGCCTCATGGGCCTTTTGTCCAGGGATTCACAAACTTCCTGAACGGGGTAACCCTCAATCACCATCTAGACAGAACTTAAGAAAGAGCGAGGAAAACATGGGAAATATTTCAAAGCCAACTATTTCACTTACAGATAAAATCAGAGTTCAGTGCTCTCCGTGTTATTGTGTATGCCATCAAACTGAAGCTTTTTCTAAGCAGTCATTTGAGAATTGTTATGTAATAACATGAATAAACATTACTAACATTTGTGAGAATTTTACCATCGACAAAATATTTCCTAATCTATAATCTCATCATGAGAAACTTTTCTTATGATATGGTAAATTCTGTGTGGTATTAGAAATGTATTTTATAAAGTTGAGATCACATAGATTTTCCACTTTCAGGATAGTAGAGCCTCGCTTTTTCTAAGACATATTCTCTGTTGAGTATAGCCAGCCACATCCTTATGGATAAGCATCTGTTTGAACATATTACCCTGTATCTGAAGATGTCTTCATTGACTTTCTATAAAATTCTGTATTGATTTTAAAGTTTTGTTACTCACTTATAAGGCACTTAATGGTCACAGACAAATATGTGTGCTGGACGTATTGTCTTTGGATGTCTTTTGTTGCCCATGGAGGTCACAATGAACAAGCTATTTGGACTTCCCAAAACATGAATTCAAACCTTTTGGATCTGAGGCTTTTAGAAAATATGTTCCCTGATTGTGGAATGTAGTTGCAATTTTAATCCATTATATTCCATCTGTCTACATGCAAAAGGAAACAGTTGTGTATAGTTGCATCTCAAAATATTTTTAGCTGTCAAATCTCTATTTCTTAGAAGATATGGATCTTAAATAAAGTATGCTGATATACCTTATTCAACTTCTTAAGAGTAAAAGTGATCATTTGATAGGACCACCAAGGGACATGAAAATTCTTCCTACCACAACTCACCACTGAAAAAATAAAAGGGTGGTCCTGTTATTGGAGTTAAACCACATATAAAAATAAATTTTAAAAACAATATTAACTATTTCCTTTATTCTCAAACATTCATTCTAGATTATCAAAGAAAGCATTGTGGATGAGTCTATTAGGTTTAAAAGTAAAACATCAGAATCGTGAAATGAAATTTAAATTATATACAACAGCACCATTGTTGAATCTCAGTTTACAAAATAAAATGGGGACGAATCTTCTTCACAGAAGAATTTCAAGTAATCTCCACAGGCACTCTTCCCTTCAGAAGGGGTATCTTGATTCTCCTTTCCTTGGTATGAGCTAGAATAGTAACTCACAACCTAAGAATAAGATATGGAAGAGAAAGTTACTTTACAGTGGAAACATTTGGCAGATGTTAATTTCATCAAAGTTAACATCACCAGAAATATGTGATGTTTATGCCATGTAATCCTGATTCGATGTAATAAGAAGCCCTCCTTATCTCTGGGTTTTCCAAAACCCGTAACTCCAAACTAAGTATAAGAAAATTATCAGACAAATCAAAATTCAGGGGTATTCTACATCATCATACCTGACTACTTCCCTTCCAAGCTATCAGGGTTATTTAAAACCAAAGACAGAGGAATTATCACAGATAGAGATGAGACTGAGGAACCATGACAACATATTACAATGTGCTATCCTGAATGGGATTCTCTATAAAAACAATGACATTTATGGAAAAACTGGTGAAATTCATTGTTAATAGTAATCTACCAATGTAAATTTTTTTGTTTTGACAATTGTGCCATGGTTATACAAAATGTTAATGTTAGGGGAAAACTGGGCGATGGGCATATGAAAAAATAATTGTGCTATCTTTGCAGCTATTGTACATATCTAAAGAATTCCAAAATACAAACGTTTGTTTAAAAAAAAGAAACAATTAAGAGCAAACAGCAAAGAAGCTGTATTTTTGTGGAAACAAGGTATTTTTATCTTGGACTAATTTTTTCACTATGGTACACTTTGTAGTAGGAGATATAGTCTAAATATTCAATGACTTTAAAAGTTTCTAGAAGCTGTAATATATATGAGATTTCACAAAACTGTTTACTGCACAATATTTATAAAGCACTTGTTCTTCTTAAATGGTCCCCAAATATAACTATACCTACCATACATTTAACATAATTCTCATCTCAACATTTTTTTTAATTTAGAATTTATATTAATACTTGTAGCCTAAATTTGAACAAATTAGAAGGTCAAGATGATAATTTTTTTCTTAGTCAAATAACTCTTTACCTTTTGGGGACTTTAAGAAATATTTACTTTTTATTACCCATCTATGTGATGAATAATTTCAACCACAGAATTTAAAATCCTATTATTAAAGTTTAAACTTGAAGATTATATTAACTTTTCTTATTGTTTTAGTTTTTTACTCTTTCCACCTGACCTCATGATATTTTCAGAATTTTATATACTAAATGTGGAAATCAAATAAATAAAATATAATAAAAAATTCTGATAGAATAGAGTATAGAAAGCATTAGTTTAATATGATTCAACATTTCCACCATACTGTCTTTGGGAAACTTTTATCACTCTATGCTCTATTTTCTGCATAAAAAGGAAAAAGATCATCTTTAAGAACAATTTTAGAATTCTGCATTTATAAAATTGTACATTTATTTCTACGAACATAAGTTCTTGACAATAACATGAGGAAAGAAATTCTTTGTAAAGATCATTCTTCCAAAAATAATTTTTACTCTGTGTTATATTTTATGAACCGCTTTTGTCCACATAATATATCATTAAAATCACAGCCATATATTAAAGTAAACTTAACATCTGTGGATTTCTAATATATATCTTCTTTGTCCTACGTACATTAATATGTCCAACTGACAAAGATGTGTTTGAAGTATATGGACGGATGACAATTGAGTAATTGATAGCCAGTCAACTACAATATACTCTATGTTTCAGTTTCACACTTGTTTAGCAATATTTTTGTCTCCTTTTTGGCTACATCCTCTTCTAAAGCACTGTCTATGTTAATCTACGTCTTCAAGTTCCCAAAGTGCTGAACAGTGGAAAAAAGTCACTCTCCATGCTGGGTGTGGTGGCTCACACCTGTAATCTCAGCACTCTAGGAGGCCAAGGATTGCTTGAGCTCAGGAATTCCAGACTCGCTTGAGCAAGAGTGAGACTCCATCTCTACTAAAAATAGAAAAAAAAAAAAAGCCAGGCATGTTGGTGGGAGCTTGTAGTGCTATTGGGGAGGCTGTGGCAGACGATTGCTTGAGCTTGGGAGTCTGAGGTCGCTGTCAGCTATCACATTACTGGAGCTCTAGTCTGGGACAACAGAGTTAAATTCTAGCTCCAAAAAAAAAAAAAAAAAGAAAGAAAGAAAGAAAGTCACTTTCCAATCAAGTCCAAGTATTTCTCTCCTCAATGTGCTATGTTGATACACTGTTAGTGAGTTTGGAAATTTCCTAGAATGGAACTTCTTGCACTCTCTTTAGTATTTGTGTTTCGTGTGCATTAAAGATATCACATGACTAACACATTTTTGTTGTTATATAATGCTGCAGATTTGACACCAGGAACTAATGGGATAAAGAAAATATAGACATAGGTAGAGAAAATGAAAGTGTTAAAAGCAACAGGTTGATGTAGGAAGAGATCATCCTCATTAAAAAAAAAAGGCAACCTTAAATGAGATGTCTCTTCTCAAAGTTGAGTAGTTTCAACCAATCAAGACACAAGATGTGAAGCGAATATAAGGAATCCCTGAGAGGTAGACTCGTGGTCTGCCAAGACCTTGGAGGAAGGCACTGGGTTGCTTTTCTTTTTCATAAAATCTTTCTCAGCAAGAGGCAGCTAGTTTTTTCACGCAGTGAGCAAGACTCAGCATGGGAAGCTTTGAACAATCCTGCACCGCAGGGAATGTTTTGCAGAAACTGCATGACAAGATTGCCAAAAGGATTACCTCTTGGTTTCCTTTGTCCTTGGGTTTATTTCATCTAATAATGGGGCAAAGACGGCACCATCTACAATGCAGAGAGAATTTGTTCATGAATCGTGTGCAACAAAATGTTTTTTAAAATCCTTCTGTTCATAATTTTCTAAGAAAACAATATACTTCATTGAATATAAGATGTGTGTTTTTCTTTTAAAAATGTTTATTATTATACTATAAATTGTAAGCATAGAATAATTTGCTCTTGCAACAGCTTGAAGCCAGAATCCTAAAAAGAAGTATTTTCTCCTCTTTAATAAAAGGTAGGAACAATCACCAGGAACATGATGGTCAGGTTAAATAAAAACCAGGCCTTAAGCTGCAACAAAAACAAAAAAATTCCCTGAATGACATAATACTATCTATTCCAAGATAAGTTACTTTTATATATTACTTTGAGGTCTGACCAAAAACACATATACACAGATACAAATTAGTATTATATCAACAAACATGGCTGCCCTGACCTAACAGATACCATGGGGGTTGGTGTCGGAACACCTGGTTTCAAGTTCACCTCTGCCACTTGCCATTTAAGTATTTCACAATCTGAGTGTCCATTTCTTCATCTCTGTAGAGTGAATGATGATGTCTACACTGCCTAACTAACATAGGAATTTCAAGGGTATAATAAAATAAAGTTTATTTTCATAGAATTTCTGAGACACAGTTGTAAGAGTACATGAGAAATAAATCCAAAATTAATGCACAGGGAAATTATCACTGTAGTCTTTCAGTTTCAGTCTACCATAATAGTTCTGATTCACTCAGGAATTCATACGGACAGGGAGTTATAAAAAAATATATGTTCTTTATAAAGACTATACTTTTTGTTCATCATTAAGTAACATTTTGTCCTAAAACCTGAAAAGTCTATAAAAGGTTATAATTAAATACATCAGCAATAAAGATAGCCCCCAAGTAGAAGCATCAGTGGGTGCAAAGAACAGAGGTATCCAGGGAAGCCACTGGGGATGAGGTAGAAAGAGATGTAGGAGAGTGATGTGGTTCAGTTCTGGAGAGACAGATCGGTTTCACAGCATGTCTATTAAATATGTATGTTCTTGAAGGAATAGTAAGGAATTATTGAAGGGATATTTAAAGCAATGGAGGGATTTAATCAAATTCCAGTTTTTAAAAAGATGACTAGCAGTGGTGTGGAGACTAGATTGGAGGAGAACTGTTTTCGACTCTACTTGCAGCTGATTAGGTTATTTCGGAATTCCAGGACACAAATAACAGGACAAGAGGCGTGGCAGTGGGGACAGAGAGAAGTGAAAGGTTCCGCAACATCTCTTAGAGGTAGAGTTGTCAAGACCTGATAAAACTCTGGATGTGGTAAGAAAGTGAGAAGGGTCAGTAATAATAACATCCGATCGCTGAAGGGTCAGTAATAACATCCGATCGCTCAGTGCGGTATTATTTGCGGCTGGAAGGAACTCTGGAGAAGGACTATATTGGTGAGGGGATGTTAGGAAGGTAGTAGGAAGGAAGGTCTCTTCTGACAGCTATGCTATAGGTAGAAAATTAAAATTCCTTTGTGTACAATGCCAATATACTCATTAGTGTGGATAAATCAATGGGCAGAGGACATTAGAGAGAGAAAGACAATGGAACAGCAACTTGAGGACCTCCAAAATCAAGATGCTTCATGACAAATGAGCCCATAGATGGTTACTATGAGCCACTATATTTTGCACATGACAAAGAGAAGAATAATACTATTCGTATATTTCCTCCCAAATTGACAGTCTAGGGAAGAGTTAAGAAAATGGACGTTTAAGCCTTAATAGATGCTATAGGTTAGTATGAGAACACAATGGATGGATACTTTCTTTTACAACTGGGAATAGGAGAGAAAAATTCAAGAGGACACAATAGCTTGGCAGAGTTGGAAAGGTCAATTTTATTATTTCCTCTCTTCATTTATTTAGCCATTCAAAAACAATTCTTAGAGCCCTACAATATCCTTACAATATTCCAGGCTTATTCCAGCATCTGAGCATAAAGTAACTAAGATACACAATGCTCATATAAAATGGAGCTTTATTTACTTCTGAGGGGAAACAGACACCTTACAAGGAAATCAATAGACAAGATAAGCTCAGACAATGATCATATGGGGACAAACAAACAGGATGCATGGAATGGATACTGGAGACTTCAGTAGAGGGAAGAGATCTGTGGCGTGGTAAAGTAGGTCTCACACAGAAGATGTCTTTGCACATAAACTTGATGGATAAGAAGGACGTAGACAAAGGTTAGTAAGAGGGAGAAAGAATAAGTACAAAATCTTTAAGTTCATAACTCATTGTTGAGGGAAAATCCCAACAAGATTGGGGGAACAAAGGTAGGTAGGAGATAAATTTTCCTGGAAGTTGATGAAGTAGTCTTATGTGATTTCCTTAAGGGAAATATCAGGAAATATTCACAGGTGTTATTAAGGGTGAAAGAGAGACATCGTTGATGTTTGAGAATACATATGGTAAAAAGTGGTCATCTTGAAGGGTAGAACTTATGGTAAAAATTGGTCATCTTGAAGGGTAGGACCACAAATAATCAGAAAATATAATACAACCTTTTTAAAAATGTAAAGCAATACATGATCTCAAATTAATTAATTAATTATTTAATCCCCAAATTAATTATGGAGACAAAATTTCACTTTGTTGCCCCTGATAGAGTGCTGTGGCATCACAGCTCACAATAACCTCAGACTCTTGGGCTCAAGCGATTCTCTTTCCTCAGCCTCCCAAGTAGCTGGGACTAAAGGCACCCACCATAATGCCCAGCTTGTTTTTAGAGATGAGATCTTACTTTGGCTTGGCGTAAACCTGTAAGCTCAGGCAGCCCACCCACCATGATCTCAAATTTAAAATGAAAGAGGTCAACATACTGCAGAGACAGAATACAGCAATCGGTGCTTTATTCTGTTTTGTTTTTTCTTCCAGGTTATTTAATTAGTCTTTTTCTTGTGTGAAATTTGCAATAAATTAGGTTAGGGGTTGTAGTTTTGCCAGTTAAATATAACACACACACACACACACACACAAAATAAAAATGGAGCAAGACAGTCATTATGGTAATAGGTGAAGAATTGCAAAGTAGGTAAGGATAGAAGTAAGGCTACGAGGCGAATGAGTTAAAGAACTAGAAAACGTGTTGAGCCTGTGCAAATATTTAAGTAAAAATATTAGATGGTGGGAGTTGGACGTGATGGACCTGGAGTGATCTTGCGTTGCTTGCAATTAACAGTGATGGCAAGCTCCAGAGCTATACTGCCTTCTATAATAGCCATCTGCCACTATGGCTATTCTAAATATTGATTGACTAAAATTAAATACAACTACAAATATGTTCCCTCAGTTGCACTAGCCACAATTCAAGTTCACAATAACCGCCTACAGATGATGCTATACCCTGGACAGCGCCTAAGTAGGACGGCTACATCCATACAGAACGTCCTGCGGGTCAGTGCTTGTCCACATTGGCATTTGAGGATGGACGGGAGAGGAAGAAGGAAAAAAATACCATTGTAAAGGAGGAGGACAGAGGCTATGATGTTGATTCAGTCTGAAAAGAGAGCAAAGCATCTAATACGTAGGGACGGGAGGAGAGAAAGAGAAAATGGTGTTGAGGGGAAAACGTTAGTGGAAGTGACAGCAATTGGAATCTGTAAGGAGAAATACCAGACAACTGTAAAAACGTGAAAAGATCTCGGAGGTGTAAAGAGAAAGGCCCCATAGAAGGTGTCCAAGGGAATAGAGAAAGGGAGGCAAAGACATTCCAGGAAGAGAAGGTATCAGGAGCCTAAGAGAAAGCAGGTCTTTCTGGAAAACTGGGAGTGGTTTCAAATGGCTGAGAGAGTGAGGAGGGGAGTGCCCAATACACACACGCGTATTGCTGGTTCCTTCACACGGCCAGATCCACCCACAGCCTCCCCAAAGAGGTTTGCGAGAGACCTTGCTAGTATCATGATATTTAGTTCCTCAAACAAGAGCCATGCATATAAATTGCCTTGTCATCAGCTTCTCACCAACATGTTTGCAAACATTACATTATCACTCCCCCAACAGCCAAACAATTACTCGGAGTGAACAGGGCAATGCGTGTAGTGATGAGTCTATGACTAGCTAATAGTATGCTAAATAGGGACATCAGTGGGATTGTCAGTCCAACAGAGAGTAAATTCTTCCAACTGGTTAAAAAATATATATATATATATATGTATATGTGTATGTGTGTGTGTATGAGTGCATACACAACTATAAATACACACAGAGATGTAATATGATATATACCCATGTTTATGCAACACATACGAACACATGCATGTATATTCACAAACATATACTGTATACAGTAAAAATGAGATGGATGGGTACAGGTAATCTCCCTACAGCATCAAGTATCAAAACTTGCTTTGGAAGAGAACAGGTATCTAATTATCATTCATTCAATTTCACAAATAGGACACAAAAAAGATATTTTAAGCAAAAATTGTGGTAGGAAAAATACGTAGCAGACTATAAAAGATTTCTCTAGTCTCTTTTCCCCCTGCATAAAATCAAGTGAAGCAAGCAGCAATTATCAAGATAATTCAAGGGTAAAAAAAGGGGGAAAAAGCCTAAATTATCTGAATAGTTAATAAAAACTTGAGCTTGAGGCCCCAATTATACAAGTAAATGAATCCATTTTCCAATATATTTTGCATGTAAATTTAATGAATAAATTAATCCTGAACCTGATAGCTAATTTGCCTAAGGTGCTCAAAATTCCCCACCCCCAGGTACGATTCAGTCTCTTAGACTAGGATTAATGTAGTTCAACATATAACATATATTGTTATTATTCATAGGAAGATATATCAAACCCTGATCAAAGTAAAGATGCAGGCTACCCCTACACATAGCCAAAACAGCCATATGAAAAACTATAAATTGGTGCATCTCAGCTTGCTTTACCTAAATAAATGCCATAATAGTATTACTTATTTGGCAACTAATGAATATCCTGCTAGATTAAACTTTTCTTTTGTATTAATATTTTTTAAATATGAAATTTATAACCACAGGCAATATTTCATTAACATGACCCAAGATGACACAGCCTGTTCAATTTGGGCTTTTTTATGTTTTTTTCACAACCATGCAAATAATATAAAAATATTACTTTTTGTCAGATGTTTGAAGTTAGCCTCAATTAAACTTGCAGATTTCCAAATCAGTGAAATGCAATTATGGCAGATAAAAGAATACCTTGAATATCTTCAAGTAATACATTCCTAAACTCGTAGTGTAACCTTGATAAATGCATTCAATGTAATTGATTTAAATGAATTATGTGAATAGAATAGGTAGATCTGGATTCCCCAAAAGAGTGATTTTGTTTATTTTACCAATAGCCTTATCATCCCTGGTCTGTTGCCATCTAAAAACAGCAAGGCCAAAGGGTATGTCTGTGGAGATATTGGCAAGGAGAGCAGATGTTCTGGTCTAGCGCCATTGTGACTCTGACTTTTTCATACAGGATGTTGCATATGTTGAATTTACATTTATACTTTAAAATTTAGGGAAGAAAGCTGAAGCGACTTCCCCAATACATCAATAAGAAACAGCTTGTTTAGTAAATGAAGTATCAAGATGCTGTGATTGTATCCCCTCTCTTCGATAAATTGAATACTGTGCTGTGAATCGCCCTCTGACACCCCTTCTTCTTAGACATGCCTAAAATTTGAAATTAGATATGCCTGAAATTGCCAAGAATGCAGCAGTCCTGAACTCCCTTTAGGTTTTCATCTAGATAAGTTTCTGCTGCTGCATCTGAAAGCAATTGAGGACAAACTTGAACATGAACTAAAATGGATTCAGGATGAATGTTTCATAAGTAATAGAGAGGGCAAGTAATAGATATTTGGAAGTGGCGACCATATTAGGCTAACCCTACATTCAGCAAGTTGAATTCACACTGTCAACAACCAGGGTCACAAGAACAGAGAGATTGACACAAAATTGAGAGTTTTGTATGTAGTGACACTCTGCAGACTGATCAAGACTGATCCTAGCCAATGACGCTTTAATATCTTTACTGATACAGCACTGGGTGTGATTTCCAACAACTAAACAAATATTTTGTTTGCTCATATTCGCAACAACTCTGTGAAATGTCAATGGGGCATTATCTGTATTTTCCAGATAAGAAAACTAGGCTCAGCGCCTGTGGCTCAATGGGCTAAGGAGCCAGCCACGTATACCTGAGCTGGCAGGTTCGAATCCAGCCTGGGCCCGCCAAACAACAGTGACGGCTGCAACTAAAAAATGGCCGGGCGTTGTGACGGGTGCCTGTAGTCCCAGCTACTTGGGAGGCAGAGGCAGGAGATTCACTTAAGCCCAGGAATTGGAGGTTGCTGTGAGCTGTGAGGCCACAGCACTCTGTCCAGGGTGACAGCCTGAGGCTCTGTCTCAAAAAAAAAAAAAAAAGGAAAGAAAGAAAACTCACAAATTATAAGTTACTTTTTCATTCACCTTTACTTCTAGTTTCATTCTATTTTTGTCAAACTATACTATTTTGCCAATACCAAATGAAACATCAGTAGTCACTCAGGTTCATTATAAACTCTATTAGTAAGCTAAAAGAGGTAAGCAGGGCTTTCTTTTTTTCCCATGCTTTTCTTAAAATGAGTTTCTAATGGTATTAAGGACATATACATTAAAAATATTTTCTTAATCAAGTGAATTTGGATGGAGAAAATTCATTGCATTCGAGTGTAGAAAAGTAATCCAATGATAAAAGTAAATTTGGGGGTCTAATTTGTAATTTTATTTAAATATCTAAATTTGTAATGAATTAGTGAGTAGAATTTAATTGCACCCACAAATTATTTCTTATTTAAAATACTTTTTCTTGCATGTAAAATGAAAAGTACACAAAGCATGACCTAGCATACAAAGGAGAAATTAGTCTTACTCAGGACAGATTTAATATAAAATATACTTCATTTCTGATTTTAAAAATACACAAGTATTTGATTTCCAAAGGTGCTTTTCAGTAAGATTTTGCACCGATCTTGGCCTTTATATTTTATTAAACAGAATTTTATTGTACATACTTTTAAAGTCAATTTATCAATTAGTGATATTAATTTGAATAAATTTATATCTTATTTCTCAATATTCTATAAACTTTTTCAAAATAACTTTGTACAGCCTGACTTTAATACTAGGACCAGAAGATAAGGGATGGAAATTCTGAAATAAGTTTTGTTTTGGAGAATTTTAACTTTGAAAGGGATTGTAAGAAATCATTATGAAAAATAAAAATCAATTGGAATGGCTGTTAAGATTCTTAACTAAAACTGAAATTCATTTTTTATCAAATATATTTTGAGCCTGTATTTCAAATTCTGTACAGGTTTCCTACATAATGCCATACTCCATATCTATGGTGATCTTGGAATAATAGCCTGTCTATTGTCATTGTTTTCTTGAACCTAATGCTGTATCTTAGAATGTGATAACTTGGCATTTTAAAAGTAATATTCAGTATACTAATCAGGCAATTAGCCTGTCATTACTGAAATATTTTCATTAATAGCAGGAAAGTTCAATATAGCCTAAAGGAAAAAGAAGATTATATAAAAATAACTATATTTTTATAATTTGATTTCAAGTGTGCATTATATACCATTCCTAATATTTCAGGTAAGAAATAAAATTCAACTTGAGTCAGTTGGCTCCTCCTATTCAGAAAAGAAAAAAGTTATTGTTTCAGTATATTATTTTAAGTTTACTTACTTTCAGATTTAAGCAATATTTTACCATTGAAATCAATGCAATTACAAAAATAAAATAGTACAATAAAGCTATGCTTTTTTTCAAGTTCTAACTAATTAGAAAATAGTTGAATTCTAGTGTAAAGATTATGTCAACCAAAAAGATGACTAAGCCCAACTGCAAGTTCCTTCTTTCCCTCATGACTGAAAATACCAGCTAATGCTTTGAGTATTTTCATGTACCAGACACATCTGTCTGAAATTTATGCTATCATAACGGTCCTTTGATAGAGGACAAAATTGATTCCAATGAGGTTGTGTAAAATACTCATTCAATTGGCCAGTGAACTTACTCATCTAGGCCAGATCCCATGCTCATATTCACTAAGCTCACATCAAACTGGTTCTAGACTTTGTTGTGGTCATTTTCTATTAGTATTATTTGACTTTTTTTTTTTTTTAATTCTCGAGTCCCATGGCTTCCTTACACACTAGTCAATGAGGAAATCAAATGCCTTATATGTGGTTACACTGTTTTAACCCTTTTTACTATTCAGAATATTGTCACAAATGGAAGAAAGTTTCCTGTTCAGAGTTACACAACTTTGTATACAGGAAGGTTTTGCTGTTATATTCAGAATGATTTTTGATTCATAAGTTTGTTTTGTTATGTCAAACATAATAGAACTATATCCTGGGATCTAATATTGATCACATTCCATTCAACCAATACCAATTAGAGACACCAAGATATTTTTCTTTAATTGATTTATTCTGATAATTCAAAACAAGACAGTGAAATAAAGGAGAAATCCAGTATATTTTCAATATTCAACACCAAAATGCACTTACATTTTTCTTTATTCCTGTAGTATATACAAAATGGTTCTAATCTGTGTTATACATCATTTTTTCCTTGATGTCTCCCTTGAGTATAAAAAATAAGCTGTAAGCCATGTCAAGTGGGGATCAATATTAGTCTTTAAGAAACATCTTGCTACAATAGAACTCTGACATTCCTTAACAGGACACATTGTTTATCAATTGTTTCAATATACAATCTGTGAAAAATGTAATGGTATGATTGAATGTAAGATACTTCACATGCCATCTATAGCATTTCAAATACCTAAAGGAAATGTTTCTATATGACGGTTCTCCCACATAAGTTCATATCAATATTTTAAATAATAAATGGTATTTGTTTATAAACAGCTAGATATTCCATGCAAAATACTAAGAAAACATTTTGAATTAAATTCAGTTACATCACTTTTCAATATAAGTGGAAAGAGACAACAGTTTTGATGAAAACTAGTACTCTGATATTACTTTTCTTCCCCATGTAACGCACATTTATGATTAGAAGAACATTAATTACATTCAAGACAGGTACAAAGGCAGAGTTTTCAGAGAAACAATAACATCCAAAGCTCTGATTATATTTAAGTTTTGTAACTTAGCCAAGTTCATTATTCATATTTATAATTTAAAAAGTCACAGTACTCTCAAAACATTAAGACCCTTTCTGATTGTATTAATATTTGATATTTGATTAGGTTAAAATGCAAATGTGAACCCTCCATATGCCACGGAATAGCACAGGAACAATATGTTCCATGTGGCCAAGCCACCTTGGATCTTTCAATAATAAATATTCACAAGCTCCATTAATACCCCATCATCACTACTTAAATTCTAACCTGCCAGGTTTTGGGTCAGTGATAAAATTAGTCAGTATTTCCACAACAGCAGGAATTAATCCTAGTAGAATGTGTGGGGCACGGAAGTGGTCAATTTTGCTGGAATAAGTAAAATAAAATCCTGAAATTATATTTTCTCAAATATGAAAAATGGACAGTAATAGGAAAATAACTTTAATTCCATAGGTTGAAAGAAAATGTCTTGTAAAGACTAAAGAGAATCAGAAACAAAAAAAGTTTGAGCAAAATTAAGGTACTGCCTTCCTCTTTAAAAGAAAGAGTATGAACTTTCGCTTTTAAAAACATCTTAAAAACGTTCCTAAACTTTGCTTTACACCATAACATATTGATGAAAGAAGATTAGAAGGTAATAGGAAATTCAAATAAAAAGATAATGATTCTGATAGGAACATACTATTATTTCAGACTTGGAGAAGTGGGTAGCAAAGTCACTTTGCAAAAGGAAAACATTTTACATAATTTTCTTCAAGAGTGAAAGATTTATGAAATGTATTGAAAGTAAGTTAACTCATTGCTTGGTGTGTGCAGAAAAAGAAACAGGGTGGTGGAACCGATCGTGGATTTGACCAGTTACTTGTGATAACTCATGTTGAAGGCAAAGCTGTACACAGGGTGAACAATTTCGAAGAATGATTCACAGCTTCTAAAAAGTGCACAGAGCCCTTCGGATTCCCTCCTCAGCACCCATCTTCCACTTTCGAACGGCTCCCATGTTTACTTGCAAAGTCATGATGGGGACTCAGAGTCCACCCACAGATCGAAAGTGAGGTTTTGAACAAACTAAAAGAACTAGCTCATTCTACTCCAAAGGTTACATTAAGGGGTGGGCGAGAGGTTAATCAGGTCTAAACAGTGTGCCCCTCAGAATTTGGCCTGCTTGGCCCGAACAGAGAAGCTCTCTCGTCTAGCATCTTGATTTGAAAGAGAAATGCCGCAATCATTTTTCACTGTCAGGATGAAACCAGCTGATGACTAAAACTCATACAATGAGTAAGGCATTTTAAATCACAGAGAAACAGATCGGGAGCTTGGTGACAATGAGAGCAAGTGGATCAAATCATATTGAGGTTTACAGTGTTTCAGGGTTGATTCGATTTCCTGTGCCAATAAATAACTTTTGTTCAAGTAAGGTGGATTTTTTTCTTATTTGCCAAAAGTATTCTTTTTGTTTGTATGTTTGTTCTTTTATTTTCGGGGTAACAGATTTTATTTAGTAAGAACAAAGAGAAAGTTTAGAGCACTTCCAAAGAGTTGGAAGTGGGTCTATCTTATGAAGGAAAAAGAGTGAGAGAGACTGTCTAAAGTATTCTAATTGATAAAAAGAAAAAAAAAAGAAAAAAGATTAAATGGACCAAGACCTATTCAGTCCCACAGATAAAGTTTTAAAAAAGTGAGCATGCAATGTGTGTGTATGGGGACAAAACCCACAAAGCACAGAACTTAGGGACGACTATTTGATGTCCTTAACGTTCTAAAAATTCTGAAGTCAGATGTCTTTTCTTGCCCTCATTTTGATCATTTTTAACTCTTGGTTTTTAGCTCGGCTTTTGCCATGTGAGCTGAGGGGGGACACAACTGGAATTTGCTTGTGGATCTTAAAAGTCTTATTCCTTTCTTGAGATACTTTGCTAAGAAGAATATGTTCTAGCTCTATCCATATCTGATGTGTATCTTATGCTTCCACGCTCCTCTCAATTCAAACGAGCCTCATTTCAAATGCTCAGCAGGCTCATGTGGTTAGTGGCTACTGGGCTGGATAACATGGCTCTAGAAGCACATACCCCAACATGCCTGTATTTCTCTTGGTCATCCAGCTTGGCACATAACTGTTGTGCCCTAAGTGACTAATGAACTGTAAAACTTTGTAAAATTGGAATTTGGTATCACACGGAGGAAGGGAAGCAGAAACACCTCGATCATGTCCTGTCCTCAAAACACTACAATTTAGCTCCAACTCTCCACACATAAACCAGGAAGGACTTCGTAAACAGGGAAGAATTTTGCCCATGCTATTATAACGGCAGGCTCTATCTTGGGAGTGTACACATAGTCCCAGCTAGTATGTACTCGTAGGGTGGAAATGTACTTGAGAAGGAGAAAGTCTTCCCAAGATTAGGGTTTAGCCCCAGGTAGATGGGAGACTCTAACACAGGACATATAGGTCTTTCTGTGAACCAGGTATCCTTTACTTGCTACTGACAGGGTCATTTATGGCTAAGGTTTTGTGTGTTTTTCACCAAGACAATTTCCAGCCCCTGCTGAGGGTCTCCATGTTGCCTTTCACTGATTACTGACCCTGGCTGGGAAGGCTCTTCAGCAAACACAGCCGGCAGAGCGCCAATGTGGGCTTTATCCCCACCAGGTGGGTTACTGGCTGTCGGGTGGAAAGACTCTGGAAGATATTTCAGTTCCTTTTACTTTCTCCAAAAGTCAAATTCAGGCTGTTGAATAAATTCAGGAACAAAGTGCTAAAATTGCCAACCAGGTCAAATCAATCTCAAGGATGTTGGTGGCAGTAGAAGGAAGAATTAAGGACCTGAACCATACAGGCGTTTTGCTGGACTGTGAGTATCTTGAGGATTGGGTCTATTTGGAGCAACCCCCACCCTCGTCCTTGGTTGAGTGAATGAATGATGTAATTCATACATTTCACTTTTCACTGGCCCAAGCTAACAATTGATTCAAGTCTTTATGCTTTTCACAAAATCAAGTTATAGACTTCTGAAGATTATGTCATCGGGCCAGATGAACTTTAAAGTCTTTATGAGACTATGTTTCTGAAATTTGACTGGAAATGTGTCAATGAGTATCAAATATTATTAGGCCTGAAGAATGCAAGTTTTGATTGAATTTTGAAATAGCTAATAAAACCAATACTTGTTCATTTTTTTTAGCTCACTTTGGGACCAAGAGCTGGGCCCAAACAAGTATGAATATAAGGCTATAATGAGTGAGAGGATTTTCTGTTGTTTGTGTTGGTGGATAAATTGCTGGAGCGTATGGTTCTAGGCACTGAACGGACCCTGAAATTTTGGGTCCTAAACAATCTCTTCACCTCTGAGGTCCTGGTATTTATAACTGGAATAGTTGATCTATCATGAGTTCTAACCTTATATGAGTTTAAATGAAGAATCTGCCCAATGCCACATCTTTGCCCGAGTCCTGAGACAAATATCTTTAGGTCCTGTGATTCCCCAGGCATTATACAGGACACTTTTGTTCTCTGTGAGTTCTCCAGACTCAATGTAAATGCAGAATGATTCTTATTTGCAACAGAGAAGACCATCAAATTCCAGCACGTCCAGTCTTTCTGGAAAGCTCAGGAGTGGAACCATCAATTTGAAAAGGAAGGAGTTGACAGGCTCCAAGGCAGCATTCCCAAAGGTAGGCAGGGGAATGATTTTTCTCTAAGTAATCTCTCTCCACCATACTGCCAGAGTAATTGCGCAAAAAAACAAAGTCAGATCTAGTCGTCCCCTATTTCAAAAACCCTAAATGGCTCCTCAACACCTGCAGAAAGACGTCTAAACATCTTCATGAGGGATTTCAGGCTGCAGCCCTCTGACCCCAACCCATCCTTCCAACCTCCTATCATGTTACATCCCTTCGTGTACCCTGGGTAATGTCTCCTCATTCCTCAAATTCAACATGCGTTTTCCCCCTACATCTGTGTTTTTGACTGCAGTGCCCTTTCTTGCCTTTGCTAGTCTACTGAAATCTTTCTCATTCTTCATTGGCCCACTCAAATAACTCCCCTGATGGCTGCAGTGCATCAAGTACCCCCTGCCCTCATCACATACCACGTATGTCTTTAATTTAGTTCTGCCTTTGATTGGAGTTCATCGTATAATTGTCTTGTTCCTCTCTCCTCTGCAGCTTCATTTTATGAGGTCTTTGATGACATGGATTATACTTTACTGATTTTGGTTTTTCCCATAGCTGTCTTGATCATTGCGGGTGTCCAGGTAGTGTTTGGTGGGTAAAGGAATGGGCAGCAGACTTACATCTCTTAATTCAGCTAGCATTCCACCTGGAATTGGTGGGCTAGGATTTATGAGGAGTGCTTTACTGCTTAAATAAGAGGGGGCTACTTGGAAGAAGGTCTTTGTGGGGGAAAGAGCACTGGTGCAAGATTCAGAAGACTTGTGTTTCAAGGCTGGCTAGGGAGGCAATGTACCCAGTGGTTGGGGTAGAGACTGAAGCTAGCCCCCCATTCTCCCCTGCTCTCTTGGTAATTAATATAACACTCAAGTTTTAGCTGGGTTCCTGGCTGTTCAGCTGAAGACTGTATTTCTCAGTCATCCTTAGAACTAGGTATCAAAGTTTTGGCCAAAGGAATATGAGCGCTTCCATGAGCAACATTGGATATGTGCTCTTAAAACAAAAAGAAATGCCTTTCATTTCCTGAGGCCCCTCTTCCCACATGCTGGAATGTAGAATTAAATGCTGTGGCAAAGTATATTTGATCCTGAAGATGAGGGCAACTTCTTAGGGTTCCTTGGAATCCCCTGTTCCAGCTGCAGTCTTTCCTATCTTGGTGTATTCTGCTGTTTGCTTAGGCTAAAAACCTTATAGTTACCCGTGATCATTCACTGTCCCCCCAAATGGTATCCAATCCATCAGCAAATCCATGGGCTCTACCCACAAAAAGATCCCAAATCCACAAGCTCTTGCTGTCTCTGCTGGTCTCAGCCATGACCACCTTTTGCCTGAATTACTGCAATAGCTTTTTATGACCTCACTGCATTTACCTCTAGATGTTCATCAGCCTGTTTTTTAGAGAAACCAGAGAAATCCTTTAAAACCCTCTGTCAGGTCAGTTCATACACCCCCACACCTCCACCTCTTCTCAAATCCTCCCAAGGGTTCCCACCTCACTCAGAGGAGTCCCAGTGGTAGCCCACAAGGTGCTGTGTGGTCTGGTCCCGCGACCTCCTATTTCATCACTACTTTCCACTGATCAGAGCAGCTGCTTTGTAGCTCCTGGCTGCTCCGCATGTATGCTCGGTACACTCTGGTCTTGGGGCCTTCACGTGGACTGTTTTCTTTGTCTGACTGATCTTCCTCCATACACGCACATGTGTAATTTGCATGCTTCAAGTTGCTTGCTCAAATGCTTGCTCAAAAACCTTAATGAGACCTATGATGAAAATCCTATTTAAAATTGCAACCACCCCCCCATCTTCCCTATCAAGCAAGAGCTTGAGACTCTAAAAAAATAAAAACCCCAAAACCCTGTCCTCACGAGGCTTCTGGTCTAACAATGGAGACAGACAATAAGTAGAACATCTGTATTTATGTCTATAGCTATCTACCTATATTACATATTTATTTATATAGGTGATATAGAATTTATATATGTTAGATCTATATAGTATGAGACATGGAAATAGATATCATAGGAAGGAAGAAGATAGGACACGCTGGGGATTGCAATTTTAAATAGGACTTATCAGGGAAGCCCTTAGAAAAAGAGATTTGCACGAAGCCCTGACAAGGAAGAGGAAGCAAGCTGTATGTTGTCAGGCAAGTTACATTGTTTTGTTTATCAGTCAAGATGCACTTAACTCTGTTGTGGCATCGATCATCTCCTGGCTCAAACCATCAAAGATTAATTTCTTCCTTGTATTTTATGTCCATTTCACTTGTTCTGGGAGCTCTGTTTGATGCTATCTGTGCTCAGGGACAAGGCCCTACTGCTTAGAATGTCATGGGTTGCAGAGGGAGGGGATAGAGAGGTCTAGAGGGTCTCTTACTGGCTATTAGTGCTCCAGCCTGAAAATGACACACATCACTTCTGCTTATATCCATAGACCAGGGGTGATAAGGCTTTGCCCAACTACAAGGGGGCAGGGAAGTAAAATCCTTCTAATACATGAAAGGGTAGAAAACCAAATGAGGGCAAGCAATAGAAATTTCTACTACATTTAATAATCTGCTTTTTCCACATAATAAGATATCACAAAAATATGATTACGATTGTCAATATCCATATGTCATCATTAAAAATATCTTTTATTAAGGGAAATTTCAAATACACACAAAACAAGATACTACGATGAACTCCTAAGTACCCAACATCCATCAGCACGTCACTATGTCTAACCCCTGAAAAGTTCACATTGTACAAATGAGCTTTCCTTACTCAGTCACCTATATTGGACATTTTAGGTGTTGCCAAATTTTTGCCACTATAAATCATACTGCACTAGCATTCTACCTCATAGGATTTGGGGTATTTCTTTGATTATTTTAGTATAACAAAACCTTGTAAGTGACACATTTGATGGGGAGACATAAATCCTGGTGCTAGGCCCAAGCTCCATGAGCTATGAGCTGTATGACCTCAGCCAAGTTATCTGCCTCTCCAATCCTCTATTTCTTCCCACTTGTAAAGTGGCAATTCTACCTCACAGGTTTGTTGTCACATGTAGAAAACATGGTGTTTGTTTAAAAAAAAAAAAAAGATCATCTAATACTGGGTCTTGTGTATAGTGAGTGCACAATAAGATACTCCTTTTTAAATTCTTTTTGTGTTTTATTTTCAAGATATACTCAAGGCATGAGCACTGCAGTGATTTGGAATGACAGTGTTCACATTATAGCTCTGAGCAAGTACATTTCTTCCAAAGGACGTGTTGAACAATCAATACAATTGGCTCGAAATTAGTGTTTTTCCATGACACCAAAACTTGGTAAATTCTTCCAGGTAAGCCATTTCTTTGGAAAATCCCCATTCACTCATTGGCAATAGCCAAGTACTACTTACCCCAGGACCCAACACCTTTCAATTTTTTATTTTCAAGGTTAATAAATGACTTAGTTCATTTCCTGTTTTCCTCTGCTCACCGACCTGCCAGCAGCAGTCACAAGCTAGCCTTAAAATAACTGCACGGGTAAACAACTGTTTCAAATTATTAGCAGAATATCTGTAATTGTGTTACACAGTCAATCCACAGTCACTGGAAATAGGCAGCCTTGGCTTCTAGCATTTGGCTGTGGGATTTGGTGATTGCGGGTGAAGAATAGGTTTAGGTGGGGGTTGTCATAAAAGCTAAAATTTGTATTTAAGGTTGATAAAAACAGAAAGTTCTGTCTTGCCCTTGTCTAGTCCCTAGAATTCTGGGCACACACTGGCTACACAGTACATCTGGGAAGAGTGGGTGCCAGTAGGGAAGCGTTTTCCCTCCCTAAATTCTCTTTTTTTTTAGACTGAAGAAAAAAGTACTCCTGGGATTCAGGCTGAGTCATGAGGCAGGTAAAGTCCTGAGATTACCAAAAGAGACATTCTCACCATCAAGACATTACCAAGATGGCTCAGAGAGGAGTGTGTGAATGACTACTCAGATTCGTATCAGCAGTAGCAGGGGTGAGGGAGACCGCAGGTCAGGAGAGGGCAGGGGCTCTGTCAATGATAAGACAGGAGGCAGCTGCTGGAGAAGTTGTGGGACTTTTCTAGTGTCTCTATTCTTAGTCCCCAGGTTCTAACTGTAATATTAATTGGAGAATAGGAAAATCTCTATGAGCTTTACAGGAGACCATGTATGTGAAAAGTGTGAGGGTGCCTGGCAAATGGTAACGCTATAAACCAAGGTCCAAAGGGAAGAAAGCAGAGGGTGTGTATGGGGAACACAGGACAGTTCAGTCTGGATGGAGAGTGTATCTGATGGAGGAAGTGGCTGAGAATCAGGCAGGCAAGGTGGGCAGTGGGAAAAAAGGCAGATGCAAAGAAACTTTCATTTTTGGAAATGTATTATCTGTTGAAAATGTGTATCTATTGAAATATTTCTTCTTTTTCTATTGTCTATAAGATTTGGCATGATCTGTTTTTTGAAATTATCTTTTACTTTTATTTATAAATATTAGTTGTCTATTTTTTGAGACTTTGGGGAAAAAAATAAGAAGTTAACTGATGACT
>CAUYRH010055075.1:0-25364 GCA_963574655.1 Perodicticus potto | reverse complement strand
CTTCTTTGTAAAAGTGTATAAGAGCAGATGGAAAAAGCTGTGAGAGGGTCGACTGCTCTAACAAAATAAAACATCTTTTGTACAAGCTTACGCTTGAAGTCCTTCCTTTCGTTGTCTCCCTTGCGGGCAAGGAGTCAACAGTGGTGTATCCTTCAGTGATTAGAATGAAAGCTGACTGTACGTGGTGGATCCCTCAGTGATTAGAATGAAAGTCAATTATACATGGTGTATCCCTCAGTGATTAGAATGAAAGCCGACTACGTGGTGTATCCTTAAGTGATTAGAATGAAAGCCGACTACGTGGTGTATCCCTTAGTGATTAGAATGAAAGCCGACTACGTGGTGTATCCTTCAGTGATCAGAATGAACGCCGACTGTATGTGGTGTATCCCTCAGTGATTAGAATGAAAGCCGACTGTACATGGTGTATCCTTCAGTGATTAGAATGAAAGCCGACTACGTGGTGTATCCCTCAGTGATTAGAATGAAAGCCGACTACGTGGTGTATCCTTCAGTGATTAGAATGAAAGCCGACTGTACGTGGTGGATCCTTCAGTGATTAGAATGAAAGTCAATTGTACATGGTGTATTCCTCAGTAATTAGAATGAAAGCCAACTGTACATGGTGTATCCTTCAGTGATTAGAATGAAAGCCGACTACGTGGTGTATCCTTAAGTGATTAGAATGAAAGCCGACTATGTGGTGTATCCCTTAGTGATTAGAATGAAAGCCGACTACGTGGTGTATCCTTCAGTGATTAGAATGAACGCCGACTGTATGTGGTGTATCCCTCAGTGATTAGAATGAAAGCCGACTGTACATGGTGTATCCTTCAGTGATTAGAATGAAAGCCGACTACGTGGTGTATCCCTCAGTGATTAGAATGAAAGCCAACTACGTGGTGTATCCCTCAGTGATTAGAATGAAAGCCGACTACGTGGTGTATCCTTCAGTGATTAGAATGAACGCTGACTGTATGTGGTGTATCCCTCAGTGATTAGAATGAAAGCCGACTGTACGTGGTGGATCCTTCAGTGATTAGAATGAAAGCTGACTGTACGGTTGTATCCTTCAGTGATTAGAATGAAAGTCAATTGTACATGGTGTATCCCTCAGTGATTAGAATGAAAGCCAACTGTACGTGGTGTATCCTTAAGTGATTAGAATGAAAGCCGACTACATGGTGTATCCCTCAGTGATTAGAATGAAAGCCGACTACGTGGTGTATCCTTCAGTGATTAGAATGAAAGTTTCTCAAAATGAGCATCGGTAGCCTTCCTTGTGGACTGCCTAGGGAAGCGCCCAGGACTCTGGATGAAAGGAATGAACATAGCTACAGAGGTGCAACCTGAGTGTACGCAGGGTGGGTGGAAGACTGAGTGGGCCAGAGACCTCTGGGAGGACCTTAGGAAACAACCTCTCAGTGAGAGATAAAAGGAGAGGAATGAAGATTGTGGGATGACAACTTCCAACCAGATGAAGTTTTTTTCTTCCCCCAGGTTTTTTTTGGGGGGAATTGGGAGAGATTTGTAGAGGTGGATATTTCAACCATAGTTAAGAAAGGCTATGGCAGCAACATGGCCCAGAGGCGGTCGGCAGCAGCCCGGGTGCGTTCTCTCCACCCACTGGCAGTCTCGTAGGAGTTCGATGTCCCGAAGATAAGACAACACACAGCTCCCGGCTGCACATGTGGGGAGGACATCCAGCTCACCTCCACATCTCACATTGGTCACGACTGTGCCACTGTGTTGTCTGACTATTATAAAGTCATGGTGAAACTGGGGTGAGAGTGTTTATCCTTCATAATGACTGAAGATATTTTTAGGAATTCTGGAATAATATTTAACTACCCAGCAATATTCTTTGAATCCACATTCCTAGGGGATTCATAAAAATTGCCTACATCTTCAGCCTTCCACTGAAATGTAAGAAAGGCAAGTTTCTGCCCCGTGCATGCAGCTGCTGGTAACGGCATAGTTACAGCATGGGTTGTGAACAGATTTTGGAGTGGTGGGAGGGCTTATATGACCTGTATACACTCTATTGTCCTTAGAGTGTAGGGGCATTCATTCTTCATTAATTTATTCAGCACTTACTGAATATCTAATACATTCCAGGTACGGTTGGGACATTGACTTTACAGTAAGACATGATCCTTTATTTGCAATAAGCTTACAACCCACTAGGGGGAGCCAAATCTATAAATAAGCTTAAAAATTAATGTTGAAGGTGCCAAGCTTGTGGAAGGTGGGGGTGGGTATGAGAAAGAACTGGACAAATCTGCCTCAGGATTGGTTAGAAAAATTCTTTCTAGGGAAGGTGCCCCCTAAGCATGCATTTCTGAGGCCACTTATCCAGAATAAGGAGGCTGTTGAGGTGAGGACTTGACTGCTAGGCTTTTTGTGTATAGAGCTAATGGAGGTGACCCCAGATGGGACGTTGGCTTGATTCCTGCATTTGCTCCATGACTACCCAGTTTGAGGAAAACACGATCACGTGCCGGTGGATCCTTCAGAGCACAACACACACCATTGAAGCCGGAGCCACACGTAAGCAAGGCCTGAGGTACACAGATTTTAAAAATTCTCTCTCCTCCTTTATTGCCACATTCATATAAAAAGTTCTGACATATTTGGGCTGGTAAAAGAAAGCCACAGTATATATAAAGAAAATTATAAGAAGTTAAAAAATATATGGTTTTAGTGTCTGGAAAAGCAGTTACGAATTGCTTCCCTGGTTTAATTATCCAAGCGATCGAAATTCTGGGTTTGAAACTCTTGGAAGTCCTCTGGGATGGTGTCTGCAAGAAGACAGGGAAGGTTAGTGAGGCTCCCTCCACCCTGGAATCCTGGTCCCCCGCATGCATTATGCAGGCAGCCTGTAGGGGGCACCGTCAGCCTGCACAGGAGGCCCATGAGGTCCCTGCAGCCATTTTCTACTTTAGGCTGCTTTGCAAATTGTTGGCTTAAAGCCCAGGAGTGCTCATTCACAGGCCTAAAGAGAATCAGCAGGAGTGGATTTTGAGTCTATGATCACATTTGTGCCATATGAAAATAAAGGTTGCCTGTAAATTAAACCTGACTGAATTCTTCACTGTACTCCAAACCTTAAACCATGCAGTTAAGCTCTATGGGTCCCAATTTCCACATATAACAAAACAGAGAATATGAGATTTACTTTTTCCTTCTGTTACACAGGGACTATCAGGTTTTAATGAATAGGTGGTGTGAGCGTTGGGCTTTGGGGTGGGGGGACAGTGCTATGAAATAAGGTGGTATTCCTATCACATAGCAATGCACGTTACCATTGCAGCGATACTTGAGGTTGGACCAGATGATATTTTCTTGAGAGAAGCAGAAGACACCAAGTCGACCTCCACGCATTGTGGTGTCTATGGTGACCCCAGAGTCAGCCACCAACTCAGTGCCTTCATAAAATCGCACCCTGCAGACAACACAACCCTGGGTGAAGCACCCACGGGGAACCCCCCGGATCCCACTTCTCATGCCCCTGCACCTGTATTCGGTTCTGTACACCATTCCACATGGACTTGGGTTGTGTTCTAGCTGTGCCTCCTCCCCTCCTAGATTGGAAGTCTCTGAGGGTGGGGACTGTGAGTGCCTGTCTCCCAAAAGGCCTAATGCAATGTTGGGCAATCAAACTTGATAGGTACTAGCTGATGAGTGAAAAAGGAATGGCCTGAGGTAGGAGGCTTTGAGCTGTCATCATCACGTGAGTGCTTTGAAACTTCTGCTTTTCCTTTGGTCTGATTCATGTCGGGTGGTGGAATCTCAGAGCTGTGATTACCAACAGAAGATAGCACTTCCTAAGCAGGGTTTTAGAAGTCTGGAGTACTTTGGGTTGTCACAGTAGCACTGAATGACAGAAGCCAGGGATGGTGGATGGCTTACAATGCCATGCAGAGAATCAAAGCTTAGCCGGTGTCTCATACGATTGGAGCGTCCTCCGGATAGCTGGGTGAGCAGCCTGTTCATAACTACTGGGGTCCAGAACTAGCTCCCATTTAGTGTGAACATCAAGTATATTCTGCACTAATTTTAATATAAACTTAATTTTCCAGGGTAAATTGAGAAACTTGTTTTGTTTTATTTATTTTTTTGTTGTTGTTGCAGTTTGGCCTGGGTCAGGTTCGAACTCACCACCTTCAGTATACAGGGCCGGTGCCCTACTCACTGAGCCACAGGCGCCGCCCTTTGTTTTGTTTTAAAATTAACTTTCTAATACTTTGAATGTACACCATTTTGGAAATTCATATCACCATTGGCAATGCCATTGTAACATTAAGTCACTGTCACAAAAAAATCTGTATTTGAATGTCATTTTCAGAGTGATTCTAAGTACAGGTGCAAGTGTCTAGCTCATCTTTGGGTGTGGTTGGGCCCAAGAATTTACATTATTTTGTTGTAAATTAATTTATTCTTATCTCTCTATTATCAGGGCTTGGGCTGGTTTTCTAAATAGGTGGGTAGGTTATATTTTCTATAATTTCATTTTGGTACAGAATAGGAGGCATTTCAAAACATTTGTTATAAACAAGGGGTATTAGGCTTCACATGTTGGAAAACACGATCACCTTACTCTGAGGCAGGGTACCTGTGACATAATGTCACAAAGAAGGAGGAAATAGGAATTAGCCTTCACGGCTTTCTTTTTCCACCAGCCTGCCGCCTGCCCCGAGGAGGAGAACACAGTGGGTACTCCTCCCTAAATGTATTATATATGTGGGTTTGGGTGTTGAGTGCAAGTCTGGGAAATGAAGAAGTGATAAGTAACCATCTAAATTTCAAAGTTGTAGCCCTAAGCCATCCTAATTCCTGAAAATACTTAAAAAAAGAAAAGTCCTAGGGCAGTGCCTGTGGCTCAAAGGAGTAGGGTGCCAGCCCCATATGTCGGAGGTGGCGGGTTCAAACCCAGCCCCAGCCAAAAACCGCAAAAAAAAAAAAAAAAAGAAAGGTCCTATCAGGAGGCAGATTACAGAGGCCTCCTGAGGCTCAGTTCAGGCTATGCCATGTTGTTAGGCATCGTGCAAGGCGCTGCAGAGACGGAGATAAAATCAGGCACGATGCTGCCCTCATGGAGTTTGTGATCCACTGGGGAAGATGGGCTGTAAGGGACTTTGTGCCTTCAGTGTGAATTACGCACTAACAAGTGACTTCCCAGTGACAGGGGAGGGTGTGGGGAAGAGGGTCTTATCTCACTCACATTGGCTGTGTGTCCACTCTCAGGCTTCTCTGTAGAGCATGGCAGAAAGGCACCACCACTCAAGTGCACCAATCCCCCCAAACTGGATCGTCCGTCCAAAGGCCCTTCTATCCCCACTTTGGCCCAACTGTCCAGACCAATGCTTTTCTAGGCACCCTAGTCCAGTCACGGAGACCCTGGCGTGTCCTTGAGGCCTTTCCTAGGTCAGGACTGCTCCAGAGAGTGGAGGCTCTGGGATGCAGAATGGAGCGTGTGCTTTGCTTTTAGTGCCCTCTGCCTACCTGATGTAGCCCACCTGGGGCCTGTGCTGCAGGAACCAGCGGTAGGACACCTTGTCCTTCCAGCCCACATTCCTGGAGTCCTTCCACAGCAGCCTGACCTGGTCACTGGTGTCCCCTGTGTGCCACAAGGAGTTCCGGAGATGCTCCCCTGGACCTGTCTTAGACTTCACAGCCTGGACAATAACACGGGCAAGGTTTTAGGACAGAAAGCAGAGACCGCCCTTTCTGCATCCGGATCTGAGCAGAACAGTGGTTACAAACTGGCTGCCTTGGAGTTGGACGAAACCATGAACACTTACATGTCATTTCTATTGAGGTGACCCCCAGCCTTTTATTGGCTAATATTCCACTGTGGTTTTCCTTCTGTAAATCCACTGCTCCCCAATTTTGCCCAGTGAGAGTTCCCATGAAATTTACTATCAGCCTTCCAGTACAAAGATGGCCTCAGTGGCAAGACATAGTATTGGTCAGTTTCCAGCGTGCTTGAAGATGCACTCCAAACCCTCCTCCCTGTGACCCCACTCGGGTGGAAATTCCCACCACCAGTGGGGAGAATGCAGCTGGTACATAGGAAGGCCTTGGGTCAGCTCTACTCTTTCCTCACTTGACCACATCTGTTTCTTAGATTAAGTGCCATAGAGGAGAACACAGAATGTAAAAGGAGGGTGAAGAGTCCAGAAGACAGAGATGAGTGACTTCTGCCCACCAATACCTTGAGCTGAATGCCAGGTTCTGCCACTGCTCGGAACGGGGTGGCTTGCCAATACGTCTGCTCCGTCTGCTTCCACATGACCACGTAGAAGCTGGAGCTGTCTTGGTAGCCAAAGATAAAGCCTGCATAGTCATCATCTGTTTGGGTGTTTACATGGAAGGTCCCTTCGAAGTCAACGCCATTAAAAGCTGTGTACCCTGTTGGGACCAGGTAAGATGAGAAATATAGACAAGCCATACCAATAGCTGGAAGAACTCTACACAAGTGGGAACCGAGGCCCTGGACATACCCACTGCCAGGCCAGGGTCGCTGTTCATGGTCTGTACGATCTCCATGCCCTGCAGAGAGAGTTGAGGGAGGTCAGAACACTCTTAAAGGGGGCCGAGAAGACTCGGGGAAGCCCAGAACCTCAGGCACTATGGGTTGAGTGGCCAAGGAGGTCTGACCTCCACGTAAAGATTTCATTACTGAGCAGTCGCTCTGTCTTGTCATGTGCTCAAAGCAAACTTGTAAAAGAAGGTTTAAAAAAAAAATCTCAAAAGGCTCGGCGCCTGTGGCTCAACAGTCTAAGGCGCCAGCCACGTACACCTGAGCTGGCGGGTTCAAATCCAGCCCGGGCCCGCCAAACAACAATGACGGCTGCAACCAAAAAATGGCCGGGCGTTGTGGCGGGTGCCTGCAGTCCCAGCTACTTGGGAGGCGGAGGCAAGAGACTCTCTTGAGCCCAGGAATTGGAGGTTGCTGTGAGCTGTGATGCCACAGCACTCTATCCAGGGTGACAGCTTGAGGCTCTGTCTCAAAAAAATAAAAATAAAAAAATCTCAAAAGTTGAATAGAAATAATTTCTAAGATTGTCACTTAAGCTGATTCGATAAACTCAAACCGGGAACATACAACACACACTTCACTGACTGTGGCCTGCTTTTCTTAGTTACCCAAAGAGCACGGTGGGCAGTGGGCAGTCTGCTGGAGAGGTTAGGAGCATGGGCACTGGGATCCATCTGCCTGGGTCCCAATTCCAGGCATCTCAGCTGCTTATTGCTACGCTACCATGAGCAAACTCAAAGCTTGTGAGACTATTTCCTTAATCTGTAAAATGGGCAGAATAAAAAACCCATGTCACAGGGCTATTGAGGAATGACTGATGTGAACAGTGGCTGGCCCGTGGTCAGCACCCTCTGTTACCTGCAGCTATCAGGAGCACCTCTGTCGCGAGGCAAAGCTGAGCTGCTGCCCACTGTGTGACACTCACCTGATTCAGGACCACCCAGTTGGGATCTATCTGGGCGTCCCCTTCGGGGTCCAGGACTACGGTCTGGTAGGCCCTGAAGTCGGTCAGGGTGACCTCCGCGTTCTCCGGGCAGACGTCGATCCGGTCAATGACCTGGTCCTGATCGAAGTCGTTCTCACAGATGTCTCCCACGCCGTCACCTGAGTGTGGTGAGACAGGGCAGAGGCTCAGTGGAGCCCGTGTCCACCCACTGCTCACCACAGACGGGGCTGGGCGAGAGACAGACGAGCTTGGGCTTGGGCTCCCACAGCCAGGGCTGTGACTTTCAACCTGTGCTAGGAGAGGAGCCCTAGGATCAGTCATGTCTGCTGGCTCTGGGCCCTGTACAGGGGTCCTTGTGGTGGGTGACCAGGCCAGTCCAGCCGTGGAGGACACCTAGGCAGACTTGTGAGATCCATTTGAACAGCTTCCCCCCACTCCGTCCCCAGGAAATTGGCTTCACTTGGCTTCACTAAGTGGTGGATCATAAACCTGACCTTCCTCACATACCCACAGCACTTTCTAGACTACAAGGTATAAAAGGCAGAGAAATTATTATTATTACCAGAGTATCTCTAGACTGTAACTGCTGGTGGCCCCTAGGCTGAGTGGCCCACAGCATGTTTTGTTCAACTGCCATGATGGTTCTGAACATCTGCGTCTCTGTGCCAGGCCGGGTCCCCCCGTCACTGCAGTGCCCCCCACTCCTGCCTTCCTACAGCCGGCTTGGTGCACATTTCCACATCTGCCCGGTCTCGCGGGCAAGTGAGCCCAGTCTGCACCATTCTCTCTCCCCCACTCCTTTTCTGGGACTCCCAGTGGTGCGAGCAAGGAAGACAGAGGAGCAGTGTCCCCGAGGCCCTCGGGGACTGAGCTGTGGCATGTGGCTGCACAGAAAGAAGCAAAGCAGCTCAGCTGTGAGGGAGCAGGAGGCTGGTTTCTACCAGATGTCTACCGTCCACACAGTCTCGGTCAGGCAGAGAAGCTAGGGGTGCTCTGGGCAGGTGCCCGGGGAGAGGTGCGTCCCCAGGCGGAGGGAAGCCTGGGGGAGCCGCCCAGCCCAGGGAGGGGCCGAGCTGCTTACTGTTGCTATCCTCCTGGGCTGGGTTGGGGACCAGCCGGCAGTTGTCTGGCCCAGGGGGCACCAGGTCTGGGATGCCATCATTGTCATCATCGTCGTCACACTCATCACCAATTCCATCCTTATCGGTGTCCAGCTGGGCACTGTTAATGACGGTGGGACAGTTGTCTGTGCTGTCCTGGTGCCCATCTCCATCACTGCAGACGAAAGGAGAGGTGGTTGGGGTCACAGTTCAGTAGGGAAGAGGAAGCGTCCATTCTCAGGAAGGGGAGTTTGAAATCTCTTACCAGGATTGGTTTTTTCTTTTTTTTCTTTTAATCAAACCCACTGGGATCTTTCCCTTAGAGAAGGGTGTCTAATGGGCCTCAGAGACAATTTTCCCACTTCTTTAACCTCTTGAGACAAGTGAGTCATTTCCTACTCAAGAAGATAAGGGTTTTTTTTTCTGGATTTATGACCAGAGGCTCCTATCAGTCCTGGGAACTGCCAGATGACACTCAGCTCAGAGGATGTGTGACGCTCTGAACAGGGTGAGGGGCAGTGGAACCAGACTGCCTCGGTGTAAATCCTGGCTCAGCCCCTGATCGGCATGTGACCCCAGGCATGACCCAGGACCTCTCTCTGTATGGCGCGGTGTACTCATCCCTAAAATGGGGATAATGGTAGCACCTACCTAATGGGGTTGTTATGAAGACTGCATGGTTTGCATATTGTTTTTTTTTTTCAAGGCAGTCTCGCTTTGTCACCCAGGTAGAGTGCTCTGGCTCCCATCATGGCTCACAGCAACCTCAAATTCTTGGACTCAAGAGATGCTCTTGCAGGCCGGGCATGGTGGCTCATGCCTGGAATCCTAGCATTCTGGGAGGCCCAGGTGGTGGATTGCCTGAGCTCACAAGTTCCAGACCAGCCTGAGCCGGAGCAAGCTCTCGTCTCTAAAAATAGCCGGGTGTTGTGGCAGGCACCTATAGTCCCAGCCACTTGAGACACTGAGGCAAGTGAAGCGCTTGATCCCAGGAGTTTGAGGTTGCTGTGAGCTGTGATGCCATAGCACACTAATTGGGGGCAACAAAGTGAGATTCTGTCTCAAAACAAAACAAAAAAGAAAGAGATTTTCTTGCCTCAGTCTTTTCAGTAGCTGGGACTATAGGTGTGCACTACCACACCCTGCTAGTTTTTCTAGTTTTAGTAGAGATGGGGTCTTGCTCTTGCTCAGGCTGGTCTCCAACTCTTGAGCTCAAGCAATCCACTCCCCTTGGCCTCCCACAGTGCTAGGATTACAGGGTGAGCCACTGTGCCTGGCATATTAAAAATTAATGCATGCAAAAGCAGTTCCTGTGTACCTGATTCCCAGGAGGTCCCACTGTGCTTTCTGTGGTGTTGCTGTTCACCACTCCTGGCTGGTGGACCCAGCAAGGACTCAGACCTGACTGCTGTGGGGAGAATGGCCGAGAGAAAAGGCCACCCGTTCCTGGGAGGGGGCCTGTAGGCTGGGCTCAGTGCTGGTCTAGGGACTGCTCAGACCTCTCCTCCTCTGTCCACTGACTGTAGGCTGAAGGGCCACCTGAAGGTGAAAGTCTTCCCTGTGCCCAGAGGCCTGTCTGAGGCTACAGAGACCACTCACGGCTGCTCGGGTCAGAGCAGACGCTCCTATGCTGCTTGTTCGTCTTTCCTACTTCTGGTAGCCAGGAGGTTTGAACGCTCATTAAGTCTCTACCTCTGGTGGGTTTAAACACTCATTAAGGAAGTAGAATAGGACTTGTCTTTCTCTACCTCTGCTGGGTCTAGACCTTCCTCAGCCACAAAATAGGACATGCCCTGTTTCTTCTGGCTCTGTTAAAACATTCCTTCCAGGTTGTGGTAGACCTACAGCGGATAACGCTCACACCTTTCTTAAGGCCTTTTATACCACATTCGGAGTTACTGAGTTTTGCCTGGCACCCCCACCATGTCCTGAACTGCACATATATCACTTCCTGAATGGTGCCAGGATGTTCATCAAACAGGACTCAACCTGTAAAAAGAGCTCCCTTACCCTAACTGGAGGCTGTGGCAGTTTTTGGTGGCAGCCTGTCTGCTTGCAGATGGTCTCGATAAATCCGTGCCATTGACTCCACTTAGCCTGTTTCTTTGCGGCACCTTCAACTTTCGACTCTACCATCTAACACTGTTCCACGTGCGGCCTATTTGGGGTCAGGCACTGTCCCTACATCCTCTAGAAGAGTACGGAGGAGGGAAGCTGGGGACCGAACCCTGCCCTCCAGGCCACACCCTCCAGATGGGTACAGGGGACACAGGGGCCCAGAGAAAGTGAGAACAAGCTGGACCAGCAGATGACACAGCTCAAACAGCAGAATTCCTATGCACACAGCAGGGCTGCTTTATAGAACACAAGACTGAGCTATTTCTATTAGCAGCTATTCTTTATAGCCCTGAACATTTTTATACAAAAAAAAAAAAAGCAGTTCCTGTCCTCTTCCCCAAGGCTCAAGTTTGTGGGAATTAAAATGGAGAATGAGTCATTTGTTTTAGGCAACTATCTCAAGGCTGGAGGGACAGGCTATCTTAGAAATTACTGTAGATGGCAAATAGGGTGCAGGGTGACCTGCCACAGGGAATGTTCGTGATGTGCACCGCATGGGGCAGTCGCCAGGACACCAGTCCCTTCCCCTCAGAAGGGGATGGAGACATTCCATGTCAGACTGTCATTGACATGTCCCTCCCGTGTTGTGACACCAGTAATAACACAGACACTTTTCTGTAGGTCACCTGAGAGCCAGCACTGTGCCGGGAGCTTTCCTACCTTATTTTGCATTTTCATCATAACCTGTGAGATGTCTTTAATTATCTCTGGCTTGCAGATGGAGGAGTTGAAACTCTAAGAGAAATACATTTACATTCACTCAGCTGGTACAGTCGGCCCTGTGTATCCACAGCTCCATATCCACATATAAAAAATATTTGGAGAAAACCCCAATAAAAAAAGATACAACAATAACAAAAGCACAGTACAACAACTATTATACAGCATTTACATTATATTGGGGTGAAGTGATCTAGAGCTATTTAAAGTATACTGGAGGATTGCAGAGGTTACACGCAGTACTACACTGTTCTATAAAAGGGACTTGGGCATCCGTGGATTTGGGGATCTCCAGGGGTCCTGGAACCAATCCCCTGTGGACACCATGGGCCGACTACACACGTTGGAGCAGGGACATAGAACATAATGAAGGAGATGGGACTTTACAGGAGCTGCCTTTGAGGAAGGTTTGGGTTGATAACTGGTTTCTACAGGGCAACCTCTGATCCAGGCATTAGAAGAAAAGCTACATCTTTTCCTGCTTTGCTTTTAGAATCCTCTCCCTGTCATCCCTGACTTGGCTGCCTCTCTAGGAATGTGCTATGGAGATGAAAGAATCTACGGCCTTGGGCTGCAGGTGCCGAGAGGGCCGAGCGGCACAGGTCTGTTTTTGGTGCTGTTCCTACACTGTATGGTCCAGCCTGTGTCTCAATGTGGGACTAGGAGGGCTGACAAAATTCACTCGGACAGAACAATTCCCCTGGAATGAGGGCAACTGAATGAAAAAACTTCAAGGACAATGAAATAATAGTGATCCCTCTGCAAACTGACAGCATTCTATTTTGGGATGATGGTGACGTTTTCCTGAACTGAAAGAACCAAATAGTAAAAGAGTGAATATTGACTGAGTGCTACATTCATCACAGACAGCATAATACATACTTTTTGTTTATTAATTCAATCTTCTTGACAGACCTGTGAGCTAGATAGACCATTTTACAGATGTGAAAATTAAGGCACAGACAGAGTAGTAATTTTCCTAAGAGTTAGCCAGCTTGTAAGAGAAGAACGTGAGATTTCTGGTTTTTTTTTTTTGTTGTTGTTGTTTTTGTAGAGACAGGGTCTCACTTTATCACCCTCGGTAGAGTGCTGTGGCGTCACACAGCTCACAGCAACCTCCAACTCCTGGGCTTAGGCGATTCTCTTGCCTCAGCCTCCCGAGTATCTGAGACTACAGGAGCCCTACTCGATGAGCCACAGGCACCGCCCTAAAGTCCTTCGTTTTTTTCTTTTCTTCCTTTCCTTTTACTTTCTCTTTCTTTCCTTTCTATCCTTTTCTCTTTTTCCCTTCTCTTTCTTTCAACAGAGTCTGCTCTATTGCCAGGGGTAGAGTCCAGAGGCAGCAACCTAGCTCACAACAACCTCAAACTCTCAGGCTCAAGCAATCCTTCTGCCTCAGCCTCCCAAGTACCTGGGACAACAGGCGCATACTACCATGCCCAGCTAATTTTTCTTTTCTTTTTTTTGTAAAGATGGAGTTTCACTCTTGCTCAGGCTGGTCTTCACCTCCTGGTCTCTACTGATCCTCCTTTTTTGGCCTCCCAGAATGCTAAGATGACAAGAGTGAGCCACCTGGCCTGAAAGGAGTGTTTCTTTCTTTTATTTCCCCTGTCGGGGTCTATAACCCACAGATAGGTACAAAACTCAATGTAAATTCTATTACACTGTATCCTTCTGCAACTACAGTTTTCCCCTCAAGGATAGGCCTGGGAGGGCCTTCAATATTAGTACAGGAGAATTAAAAACTGCAACAGGGGTTGGTGATGATTGTACTGTAGCCGACTGTACACTGCCCGTCCTTGCCAAATTCTCTGCAGTGAACCCTGTCATGAATCCCGCCATGAACCCTGACCCAGAGCTTTAGTTCCAACCAGGACCCGACCACCTGTTGGGTTCCACCTGCTCTCTGGTTGACAGAAATGGTAATTAAGGTGGAAGAGAGCCTGCTGGTGTGTCTAGACATAGGGGCCCTGGAGAACCCACTGGAGGGGGACAAAAGCCCAGACTGACCAGAATCCGGTGGTTCTCCAGGTGAACAATTAGATCCCCTGTGGGAAGAACAATGGACAACAGCAGCCCAGGAAAGAGCTGAAATTCAGACCTGCCTCAGAAGAGTTCCCTCCCCTCTCCTGCTGGGAACCAGCCCTTTTGTCTCACTGGCATCCTCCTCAATTCTAGAAGGTGGTTCTCCTAGAGTGGTTCCCCCACAGGCCGCTTGAGTACCTCCTGGAAAAACATTAGAAATGCAAATCGTGGGGTCCCACCCACAAATTGTGAATCTGAAGAGGTTGCAGCCTGTGGAGAAATTAAGAAGTGCAGAGTTTTCTCCTGCTCAGCGCTGTGTGACGCGGTCCAGGCTTTTTTTTTTTCCTTTCTTTTTTGAGACAGTCTCACTTTGTCATTGTCATTAGAGTGCTGTAGTGTCATAGTTCACAGCAATCTCAAACTCTCAGGCTCAAGAGATCCTCTTGCCTCAGCCTCCCTGGTAGCTGGGACTTCAGGCACCTGTCACAATGCCCAGCTATTTTTAGAGTTGCAGTCTCGCTCTTGTTCAGCCTGGTCTCGAATTCCTGAGCTCAAGCCATCCACCCACGTCGGCCTCCAGAGTGCTGGGATTACAAGGGTGAGCCACCACACCCGGCCTAGCACAGGCTCTTAGTAAATTTGTCATCACGAGATGAACCAGCAGTAGATACTCAACAACTATTGCCAATAATTCCCATCATGTTTTGGGGTGTCTGCTTGGTGGTCACCCCTGCCCACCTAGAGGCGGAGTCTGGTGGGGAAATCTGTCCTGGAAGGACAGCAGCTGTCCAGGAACTGCCTCTGACCTTGGGACTTTGACCCTAGCTGAGCGCAGTGGGGGTGTAGAAGACATCAGGTGGGCTTGGTTTCAAAGTGGGGCGTGGGGAGTGCTGAGGCTTATACTGAAGTAACTGCTGTGGCGATGTTATACTCTTGCTTGTGTTTGATCTTATTTTTATTTTTTAGAATTTTTTATTTTTGAGACAGAGTCTCACTCTGTCACCCTGGGTAGAGTGCTATGGTGTCATACCTCACAGCAACCTCAAACTCCTGGCCTCAAGCGATTCTCTTGCCTTAGCATCCTGAGCAGCTGGGACTACAGGCGCCTGCCACCACGACCAGCTACTTTTAGAGACGGGGTCTTACTTTTGCTCAGGCTGGTCTCCAACTTGTGAGGTTAAGCTATCTGCCCGCCTCAGCCTCCCGGAGTGCTAGGATTACAGACATAAGCCTCCCACCCCCTAGCCTGAGCTTTTTAAAAAAGTAATTGGTCTTTGATTATGAAAATGAGAGATACTCATAATTCAAATACAGGGTGTCTCGAAGATTGCCATAAGTAGGAAAAAATCATCAAACTCATAGAGGGTGACCATAAAATAAATGACATTTTAAATTGCATTGGAACTTTATAGCCAACTTGTATTATAGTTTATATTTTTAATATCTTTTATATTTATATATTACCCACAGTGAAATATTTTGTACAATTTTGCACTAAATATTTTGTAAATAAAGGTACATTTTCCCACTTTCCCTATGTTTGTATATATGTATGGTGACCTTTGGGACACCCTGTAATTCAATGTGTAAGAGCACAAAAAGATAAGTCTCTTGGTCATTTACCAGAAACTCGGGGACAGCACTGAATAAAAGTAGTAATCGTGAAAATTGACTAAGTGATTGACAAAAAATAAAGAAAAAGTGAAAATACATAAATAAACATAGTCATGGGGCAATTTTTGTCTTATTCCTAAGCATTAAGGATATTTTCAGGCAGGCATGATGGCTCATGCCTATAATCCTAGCACTCTGGGAGGCCGAGTGGGTGGATTGCTTGAACTCAGCAGTTCAAGACCAGCCTGAGTAAGAGTGAGACCCCATCTCTACTAAAAGTAGAAAAAAACTAGCCAAGCATCATGGCAGGCACATGTGGTCTCAATTACTTGGAAGGTTAAGGCAAGAGGATTGCTCAGCCCCAAGAGTATGAGGCTGCTGTGAGCTATGATGTCATAGCACTCTACCCAGGACAGCAGAGTGAGGACTCTGTTTCCATAAAGAAAACATGACATTTTCAGCCAGGTATTTTGCTGACACCTATAATTCTACCACAAGTTTGGAGTTGCACTGAGCTATGATGACACCACTATCCTCTATCTGGGCCATGGAGCAAGACTCTGCCCCCTCCAAAATAAACAAATAGGCTCAGCGCCTGTGGCTCAACGGGCTGAGGTGCCAGCCACGTACACCTGAGCTGGCGGGTTCGAATCCAGCCTGGGCCCGCCAAAGAACAATGACGACTGCAACCAAAAAATGGCCGGGCATTGTGGCGGGCACCTGTAGTCCCAGCTACTTGGGAGGCAGAGGCAAGAGACTCGCTTGAGCCCAGGAATTGGAGGTTGCTGTGAGCTGTGATGCCACGGCGCTCTGTCCAGGGTGACAGCTTGAGACTCTGTCTCAAAAAAAAAAAAACAAAATAAACAAATATATATATATTTACATACATATATGTATATATACATACATATATTTTTTATATAAAAATATATTTTTTTACATACATATATGTGTATATATATACATATGTATATTTTTTTTCTTCAGGTTTGTGGTATGTAGATACTCGATCAGGTCCAATTGCTCTCCCAGAGGATGGTGTTGGTTGGTTTAAACTCGCATATTTATGGACTTTTATCAAATGCCTTTTCTATATCCTCTAATATAATCACGAAACCTATAAAATATTTGTTGAATGAATTGTGGTTTTGCCTTCATAATAACCTATTGAATCAGGTATTGGTTTTCCCGTCTGTGAAATGGGCAGATGAGCCTTGGACAGACCGTGTACCTTCCTCAGCTGCGCCCTGGTAGAGGTCGGTTTCAGACCAGAAGGTGGATCTGTTGGGCTCAGAGTCCGGGATCATTCTCAGCCCCATGAAGTCAAATCAAAACCTAAACTTAACACCAGATATGTGCAGGTAGAAACAGGAGAAATGACAAGGGCTGAAGACGCGTCAAGTCGCTGTCTCCTTAGGGGCAAAAGTCATCTCTGATTCTGTATCTCCAGCCCCTGACTCGGTGGATTCCAGAATTGGTGGTTGAGACATCTGGGTGTTGCCACCTGTAATCCCAGCACTTCGGGAAGCTGAGGCTAAAGTATCCCTTGAGCCCCAGAGTTGGCCACCTGGCCTGCAATGTATACATTCTTCCTTGGTGCTGGATGGAGGTGAGGGGACAGCTGTAAGGTACATTCCTGCTCTACTTTCTAGAGCATGCACAGAACATTAGAATAGCCTTCTAAAGACGCCCTCTTAGGCTTAGGGATAAGAGATAGTATGAGTACGTCTGTTTTGCAAAATAACTGCTAAAGCAACACTTGCAAATTTACACAATCTCATGAAATTAAATCAAAAAGTAAATGATGTAAAAATAGAAGCATCTTTCTTTTTAATATTTTTATTGTTTTAAGACACGATCTCACTATGTTGCCCAGGCTGGTCTCAAGCTCCAGGACTCAGGAGACCTTTCTCAGGTGCCTGAGTAGCTGAGAGGCACCACCATCCCTGTCCCCACCTTTATTTTCTATATTTTTGTGCTTTTGCACATTGCTTTATTTGAATCTTGAGCATATCTTGTTTTATAATTGAACACCAATTATTTTATTAAAAATGAGACAAAACACACAAGTGCACAAAAGCCTGAGCGCAACTGCCTCAGTACAGTTCTCAGCTGTCCCCACTCTCTCCCCTCTCTGTAGCCAGGCCCTGTCTCAGGGCCCGCTTCATCTCCATCGGGGATCTCCCCACTGGACTCTGGCTTCCCTGAGTACACAGGCCACCTCCCTCCTGTTTCCTATTTCAGTGAGGACCTACTGTGTGCCGGGCCCCGTGTGGAAGGGAACTAAGCTTGTCATCTCCAGGTAGAGACTTTGGATCGAAGACTGCGCAAATCTTTTTCCCAGTTCAAGTCCCTGGCTTTATTTCCAGAACTGAAATGGGGCTCTCTCCTGTTTAGGGTGATGAAAGTCATGGTCGGCTCCCCCTCCACTGAGCATTTCCTAGTGGCCACTTGGGGAGCCAGTCAAGGTGAGGGTGGGATGCAGACCAGCATCTGTTCTCCCCAAATCCCACAAATAAGAAAATCACGAAAGATTAACCAAAGCACAGATTGGGATGTCTTTGTACAATGCAATTTGGGGGAGGCAAATGATTATTAAGGAGGGATTGTTTGAGGCTGCCTCTTAGCACAAACTCTCTGGATTCTACCCTTCGCCTCCAACACTACATGTGTCAAAGGTCAGCATCGAGGCCCATCCGTGTCATCAGGGCACAGTGACCGAACAGACGGCCATGGTCAGTGAGTGGAGAAGCTGCAGGCACTAAGGTAGACCTTGGTAAAGACCTTGGGAAAGAAAACACCACGACAAAGTCTCACAAGGATGTGTCCCACATCTACTAGGCTGGCTGCGATCCAAAAAAGGAAAAGTAAGTGTTGACAAGGGTGCCAGACATCAGGATTATGATGTGCGGCACAGGTCCTTTTATTCTAGGGAAGAGGGTCAGAGCCGGAGTGACCATGTGGCTTATCACAGAATGAAAGTGGATGATGTTAGTAATTTCCTCAGTCCGTGAGGACCCCCAAGAAACCTCCCGACACAGACACCCTCATCCAGGGTCCTCAACCCGGAGGGTGGGCAGGGGACACATTGCACTCGAGGGGACATTTGGGTCTAGTCTAGTTGTCTGGCACTACAGACATCTAGTGGGGAGAGACCAGGGGGATGCTGACTTTCCACAATGCACAGGGAGCCCCCAGGCCCAAGTGCGATCTGGCCCCCTAGGTCTACAGGGTCCAGAGGTCTCCATCTAGCCAGTTCTTGGCCTGATTCAGACCACAGGTGAGATCGAACTGTCAGGCTTTTTTTTTTTTTTAAGAATGTGATGGGGTGAAATTTTAATTTGCTTCTCCAGCTGCAGCTGCGGAGCTCTGAAAAAACAATCTAACCAGACCCAGAAAGCACTTGGGCTATTAACCCCAACATTTACTTACAATGGAAGTGTAACCTGCTTACCATATTAGCTTTTTGTTCAACTTTTGCTTGCTTTAATTTTCTAAAATGACCTGAATACAAGCTAAATACAATCTTTTTTTTAATATCAAAGAAGTAACAGATTTAAGTATTTTACATTTCTAGGCCCTGGGCTAGGCAGTTGTATGAATAACTCCACGCAAGACTACAAAATGTTAACTCTTGCTTTGTCCCTTAACACCAGGTCCTTGATACCATCTTCAGCTCAGCCAAACGATTTTTAACACCCGTGAGGCATTCCATTGTATGGATATACTCTGATGTGTAAGGCCTAACCTCTCCCCCCTCAATGGACCCTTAGGTCATTCCAGTTTTTCCTGCTTTTACAAAGAGAGATAAAAGGAGCGTCCTCCTGCACAAAGTGTTTTTGAAGATGAAGTTTCAGGAATTGAAATTGCTGAGTCACGGGGTCTGCACAGATTTTAAATCTTATTAAGAACTCTTACAGCTGAAGTTTTAATACCAAGCCTATACATTATCTTCAACAAAATACGTAAACATATGTAGCTTAATTTCCTCCTGGAACCAGGAGACCCCTGGAGAAAAGGCTCAAGCCTAACAGTAGAATATGATAATAACTGTTAAGGTGAGACAATATTTCATCAGGGTCAAGAAATGCTATCTAATTGGGTGGGTGATAACTTTGGAAGAGCCAAGCCCAAAGCATGGCAATTACAGGAACAAAACTCTTTGCCAGAGACATCTGTGGTCAGGCCCCAGCTAAGCATATAAACTAGTTGTCTCTGAGAAAGCCCAGGACTAGGCACAATTTCTCCTTCTTCCATAGTCTGCCTGCCTGAGGAGGGTGCCCACAATTGACATTGAATATTTCCAAGGAGCCAAGTTGGGGCAGGTGGGTGATGGTGAGCATGGTGGGAGCAGGCAGGCCTGTTACTAAGTGGGTTCCTGCTGACTGGGAAGCTGGAGAACTCCGGCATCATATCTCAGGAGAGAAAAGTGGCCCCAGATGTAGCTACTCCCTAGAACATTCTGAGGGCGGCAGGCTAGGCATTTCCTTGGAAGCTCACCAGTGCTCCCCTCTGTTGGGGGCACTGAGGCATGGTCATAAATGAGACAGAGCCAGGTTGGGCCCCTGAGGGCTCCCAATCTAATAGGGGAGACAGATTTAATTTAAAAATCACACAAATATATAGTTACAAAGTCTAGCATTGTGTTGGGGTTTGCAGGCAGAAGGGCTAGCACTTGGCCAGCTATGAGCTTTAACTTGGAGAATTCTGCCTGATGAGCAGTGCAGCCTTGAGTGAGTCGCCTAACCTCTGGGATCCGCTCCTTTGCACTTAGAGTTTCACTGTATCAGAACTGTACCGATATCCTTTACCAGCTACAGAAGGACACTTTTTTTTTTTTTTTTTTTTGCAGTTTTTGGCCGGGGCTGGGTTTGAACCCACCACCTCTGCCATATGGGGTTGGTGCCCTACTCCTTTGAGCCACAGGCGCCTCCCCAGGACACTTTGAGAATAAAAGGACCCTGTTAGTAATGACCCAGAAGCATGGTCTGCTTACTCATGTGAGCACTTTCAAGGAAGTAAAATCCTGATTTTACAGATGAAGACACGAAGAATCGATCCAGACAACCCACCTGGCCATATTCACCTGGTAAGTAGTTGGAGGAGCCAGAATTTTTTTTTTTTTTTAATAGAGTTTTTCTCTGTCACCCAGGCTAGAATGCACTGATGCAGTCATAGCTCACTGCAGCCTCCAACTCCTGGGCTCAAGGGGATCCTCCTGCCCTCCTGCCTCAGCCTCCCTAGGACAGGTGTTCAGCACTACGCCTGGCTAATTTTTTAAATTTTTGTGTAGGGACAGAGTCTATGTTGCTCAGGCTGGTTTTTTTTTTTTTTTTTGAGACAGTCTGATTCTTGCCCAGGCTAGAATCCCATGGCCTCAGTCTAGCTCACAGCAACCTCCAACTGCTGTGTTCAAGCGATCTTTTCAGCCTCTGGAGTAGCTGGGCCTACAGGTGCCCACCACAGTACTTGGCTAATTTTTCTATTTTTGGTAGAGATGGGGTCTCACTTGCTCAGGCTGATCTGGAACTCTTGAGCTCAAGTGATCCTCCCACCTCGGCCTCTGTAAGTATTAGGGTTACAGGTGTGAGCACCATGCCCAGCCTAGGAGCTAGGATTTTTATCCAGGACTTTTTGAGTCCAAAATACAAGAGGGGAATTATGAGGCTGTACTGAGATTAAGTAGAAGTATCTACCCTTCAGGGTTGCTGTAATAGCCAAAATGAATTCAACTTGCCTGACCTGTAGGAGGCGCTCCAAAAATGAAAATTATTAGTCCTGTAATTAGTGAGAACTAAAACTAACATAATCCTGTGTTAGGCAATACCAGGATCAGGCAAAAGTTACTCAGCGGCTTGGTCCAAGAAATATCCACTCTGATAGAAGAGATTATGTTTCACCTCCCACTTCCTGGGCCCCCCCATTCCAAAGCTGTTATGTCAGAAACTCATCAATCCCAACCAGTTTCCTGCCTTGCAAGACCCACTGTCAAATCACCCAGCCAGGGCCCTAAAACCCTATAAATACCATTCCCCAATTTCCCTACTTTCAATCTGTCCATGTGGGGCTCTCCTTTACTGCAGGAGGTCTGAGAAACCTAGTTTTGCTTGATGGACAGGTTTTTCCTGGGTAATTAAGTCAAGGGAATTAAGGTCTATGGCGGCATTCAGAAATGCTTGTTGTTGTTATTCTAGGCAATTCAAATAGCCAAATGTGATAGACACAATAGCAACCCTCAAAAGATGCTGATGTCCAAATTCCTGCAACCTGTGCCTATATTACCTCACCTGACAACGGAGACTCTATAGATGTGACTAAAGTTAAGTATCTGGAGATGGGGAAATGAGCCTGAATTATCCGGGTGGACCCAATCGCAGGGGTCCTTACAGCAGGGAGACAGGAGGGGCCATTCAGAGAAGTGAGGACGGGTGCATGGGCTGAAGTGATGGCTCCAAAGATGCGGGAAAGACTCAGCCAAGGGAAGCAGGCAGCCACTAGAAGCTATAAGTGGCTAGGATGTGGATTTCCCCCAAAGCTTCCAGAAGGAGCACGGCCCTGCCAGCCCACCTTAAACTTCTGCATTCCACAACTGTAAGAGCATAAATCTGTGTTGCTTTAAGCCACTGCATTTGTGGTTGTTACAAAAGCAATAGGAAACAAATAGGAACCAAACACTCAAGAAAGAGAGAAGCTGTCTGATGGTTGTCAATGGAGAGCAGTGGTGGAGACCACAGTCTCCAGAGCTGGGTCACCTGGGTTCAGATTCCTTCCCTGACATGCCCAGGCAGGGGGACATCAGCTGAATTACTAAAGTAACTCTCTGAGCTTTAATCTTTCCACTTACAAAATGAGGATGACACAAGTTACTGCCTTGTAACATTATTGTGGTGATACGAGCTGATCTAAGAAGAGCTTAGGGCAGTGCCTGGCACATAGTAGGTGCTCAGTACATCCCAGGATTGAGCTGGGGACATGTTCCTCACTCACTTTCTTTTTTTTTTTTTTGAGACAGAGTCTCAAGCTGTCACCCTGGGTAGAGTGCTGTGGCGTCATAGCTCATAAGCAACCTCCAACTCAAGCTATCCTCTTGTCTCAAGTTTTTCTATATTTTTAGTAGAGATGTGGGGGGGGGGTCTCACTTTTGCTCAGGCTGGTCTTGAACCCGTGAGCTCAAGCAATCCACCTGCCTCCACCTCCCAGAGTGTTAGGATTACAGCCACCGCACCCGGCCTCCTCACTCACTTTCTTAGGAAACAGCAGGAGTTACTGGGAGAACGAGGTTCATCTCAGATATGCTGGCATGCATGCTACGTGTCCCTGGGTGTAACTCATCTTTCTGATGTTGTATTTCCTAACTCACACAATCAGTTTATATCCTGCAAAAATTAATGCCGCGGATGCACCGCGTCTGGGCCTTCGTAGCTACAGACACAGTCAGTACAGGTGGGCTGCATGAGCACAAAGCAAGGGCCCAGAAGGACCCGGGCCAGAGAATTCCTGGGAGCAGCTGATGTTCCCCCCTCCTCCTTCCTTGTTTTATGGATTGCAAAGACCACTTAGAAGGAGGAAGGCAGGAATGGCTCTCCAGATAGCAGCAAGGATACACGAAGGCTGTGGCATGGTAGGCAAAACCGTGTGCTCCGGGAGGCACCTGTGGCTCAAAGGAGTAGGGCGCTGGCCCCATATGCGAGAGGTAGTGGGTTCGAACCCAGCCCTGGCCAAAAACTGCTTAAAATAAAAAAGGTTAAAATGGCAAAACATATATTTAAAAAAAAAAAAAAAAAACCGTGTGTTCCTTTTTTCCTGAGGAGGGATCAGCAATTTCATTAGATCTTCTTCAGGAGGGTCTGGACCTCTGAGAGTTCTGGGCCTCTGATCTGGGGAGGCCCAGAGACTGAAACCTCATAGGCCTGACCTCTCTCTCTCTCTCTCTCTCTCTCTGTCTGTCTTGTTTCCCCTTAGGGTTGGGCATGCCTCTCCAGTCTGGGTGTCTGTGCTGAGCACCGTGGGTGCCAGTGCCCCTGAGGGCACGTCTTCAGCCACTGTGAGCTGGGGAGGGAAAGACGGTGCTCGTTCAGATGGGTTCCACTACTGCCAGAGGTCACACCCACTCAAGGAAAGCATGGACTTCCCAGAGGCTTAGGGAAAATGTGCACAGCTCACCACCGCTGGTCCCCAGGCTGGGCGCAGCCACCTTTGGAACGCTGGGCTCTTCTTTCTAATTGTGCGGTTAGCCTCAATCCAGACCTCGGCCTCTGGGATTGGGTTGTGGGGGGGCGGATTACCATGTGTTGTTTTAGTGTTATCTAACATTTTTGAAATATTCTCTTTTTTTTTTTTTTTTTTTTTTTTGAGCCAGCGTCTCACCGTGTCACCCTCAGTAGAGTGCTGTGGCATCACAGCTCACAGCTACCTCAAACTCCTGGCCTCAAGTGATTCTCTTGCCTCAGCCTTCCAAGTAGCTGGGACTATAGGTGCCACCACAACACCCAGCTCTTTCTTTGTTATTGTTGTCATTGTTGTTTAGCAGGCCTGGGCCGGGCTTGAACCTGCCAGCCTCAGTGTATGTGGCTGGCACCCTACTCACTGAGCTACAGGTTCTGAGCCTGATTCTCATATTTTATTTATTTATTTTATTTTATTTTTAGAGACAGAGTCTCACTTTGTTGCCCTTGGTAGAGTGCCATGGCTTCACAGCTCACAGCAACCTCCAGCTTCTGGGCTTAGGCCATTCTCTTGTCTCAGCCTCCCAAGTAGCTGGGACTACAGGTGCCCACCACAATGCCCGGCTATATTTATTTTATTTATTTTTTTATTTTATTGTTTTTTTTGAGACAGAGTCTCACTCTGTCACCCTGGGTAGAGTGTCATGGTGTCATAATAGGTTACAGCAACCTCAAATTCTTGGGCTCAAGAGATCCTCTTGCCTCAGCCTCCCAAGTAGCTGGAACTCTAGTCACCCACCACAACACACAGATAATTTTTCTTTTTTAGTAGAGACAGGGGTCTTGTTCTTGCTCAGGCCGGTCTTGAACTCTTGATCTGAAGGGATCCTCCTGCCTTAGCTTCCCACCTATGATTCTAATTTTTAACATCAGTCTGAAAACAATATTTTTCTGAAAATAACTAAATATTACAGTCTTAGTTCAAAAACAAGAAAATTCAATATGTCAGTGCCTGGAGAGGTTCCCCCCACAGCAAAATATTAAGAGGGTATGACTATTTTTGTTACATGGATATCTTGTATTAATGTAGTGCTTAAGGGGCGGTGCCTGTGGCTCATCGAGTAGGGCGCCGGCCCCATATACTGAAGGTGGCAGGTTCAAATCCGACCTCAGCCAAACTGCAAAACAAAAAAATAGCCGGGCGTTGTGGCGGGCGCCTGTAGTCCCAACTACTCGGGAGGCTGAGGCAAGAGAATCGCCTAAGTCCAGGAGTTGGAGGCTGCTGTGAGCTGTGTGACGCCACGGCACTCTACCAAGGGCAATAAAGTGAGACTCTGTCTCTACTACCAAAAAAAAAAAATCTATATATATATATATATAAATATATATAAAACGCTTAAGTAGGGCTTTTGGTGTGTTAGTTACCAGAGTAGTGTTTTATTTATTTATTTGAGACAGAGCCTCAAGCTGTCACCCTGGGTAGAGTGCTGTGGCATTACAGCTCACAACAACCTCCAACTCCTGGGCTCAAGCAATTCTCCTGCCTCTGCTTCCCAAGTATATAGAACCATAGGCGCCCACCACAATGCCCAGCTATGTTTTGAATGCAGCCATCATTGTTGTATGGTGAGCCCGGGCTGGATTCCAACCCGCCAGCTCAGGTGTATGTGGCTGGTGCCTTAGCCACTTGAGCCACAGGCACTGAGCCATATTTATTTATTTAATTTATTTATTTGAGACAGAGTCTAAAGCTGTCTCCCTGGGTAGAGTGTCGTGGCAGCATAGTTCACAGCAACCTGCAATTCAAGGTCAAGCAATCCTTTTGCCTCAGTCTTTCTATTTTTAGTAGAGATGGAATCTTGCTTTTGTTCAGGTTGGTCTCGAAGTGATGAGCTCAAGCAATCCACCTGCCTCGGCCTCCCGGAGTGCTAGGGTTACAGGCATGAGCCATCACACCTTGCTAGAATAGTGTTTATTGTATCTGATAAGTTTTTATTTATTTATTTATTTATTTTGAGACAGAGCCTCAAGCTGTCACCCTGGATAGAGTGCTGTGGCATCACAGCTCATAGCAACCTCCAATTCCTGGGCTCAAGCGAGTCTCCTGCCTCCGCCTCCCAAGTAGCTGGGAC